>CASHTH010003024.1:0-216587 GCA_030341885.1 Geodia barretti
GCAACAACCCCAGAGAACTTTCTACGAGCATGCTTACAAGTAATGTACACGAGATCCCGGCGTCGTGTAATATAATAGCCTTGTGTTTTACTTTAGGGAGTGTTATGATAATAATATTCATCGTTTTGAGCCCCGCCCATTTTCTAATTGACGCGCGCCAACATTATGTGAAGATGCGGAAAGTGCTTGCTACTCCACGTGTTTACGTGAGTATTATTTTTGTGCGTGAAGAAAAGTAATTGGTATACTGGTTTTCTGTGAGCACTTTCTACTTCTGTTTGCTGGTTCGTAGTGCGAGCGTCTCCTGTGGCTAGCCAGCCACGCCCACCTCAGAGTGAGGCCCCGCCCACTGGTGAGGGGAAGGAGCCTAAGTATAGATGTAGGTCAACCGTCTCACTTCACTCACCCTCACCTCCTCCAAGAAGATGAGAGTAAGCCATGGACCCCCACCTGCTGATGTCCACTGACTCTTCTTCTCAGTTCTTCCAGGGATGGACAAGGCCGAGTTTGCACAGCGGAGATCAAGACTAATGGAGTATGTCACGTGATTGAGTGGGTGGTCACGTGATTTTCACATGATGTCACCACATGCAGGTTGGTTGCCAATACCCACACTGGTATGACGAATCCTCATCATCTCGTCATAATCCCCGGGGCACCCACTCTCTACATGTCACAGGATGTCCCGTAAGCTGCACATGCTCTCGCGGTCCTGTTCCCATACTGCCATTCTGTCAGGTACCGGTTCCACCAGAACACAGACCTGTTCTACCTGACGGGGTTCCAGGAACCGGACTGCGTCCTTCTCCTTGAGACCATTCCGCACTCCTCCCTCCCCAGCCACACGTCCACACTCTACGTCAGACCCAGAGACCCTCACAGGTACTATCTCCTTTCCTCTCTCTCTCTGCTTCCCTCTCTCTCCTTCCCTCTCTCTCTCTGCTTCCCTCTTTCTCTTCTTTCCTTTCTCTCTCTCTCTCTCCTACTTTTGGGCTAACGTCGTGCTGCACTGATCCATGTGTCAACCCAAGTCAGGCGTACCTTCTCCTGTGGAATGGTTGTAGTATTGTAAATTTCAAACTTGTTGTGCGTGGTCTGATATTAATAGGGAGCAGTGGGATGGACCTCGCCCGGGGCCAGAGGGAACCGTTGACTTTACTGGAGTTGATCAGGTATAATATTAAAGAGGAGGGAGGGGGGAGAAGGGGTGGGCTGATATCATTTCTCTCCTCTCTCTCTCTCTCTGTGCTAAAGGCATACAACTTGGATGATTTGCCTGACCACTTAGAGAAGAGGTACAACAATATACCTCTGTTCATATCCTTGTTTAACTATCGGAGTGGTTAACTGCATATGTAGGTACAGTGGAGGAGATTACTCCGTGTGGTACTACACCGAAAGTACCCCACACCCCGAGCAAGATCAGTTGATTACCTCCAGCCTCACTCGCTCCCCAATCTCCAAGATCAAATGTATGTAGCTCTCGGCAACCCGGCTAGACTCATTCATTATTTTCCTCCTCTCTCTGTGTGTGTGTGTGTGTGTGTGTCGCTAGCTGTACACAGTCCCAGTCACCAGCTACAAGAGCTGCGGCTCACCAAGTCTCCAGCTGAACTGGTCCTCATGAGACGAGCTGCCGATATAGCCTGCCTTGCTTTCACTAAGGTTAAATTGAGAAGTTACAGTGATTTGAACCAAGAAAACAAAGAGGAAAAACTCACGTAAACTAAAAGGAATGTTACGAACTGAACAGTAGCGCCCAGTGATTAATTTGGTGGCAGTTTCTAACTCTACTTACCCCTTGCTGCAACAATCCCTTTAATGAGGTGGTTTCGGACGTAGTGTTAGTATTGGTGATGTTCCACTGTATGTGAACACACAGGCCATGGAAGCTACCAGACCAGGTCTAAATGAACACCAACTGGAGTCGGTGTTTGAGCACTCTGTGAAGATGTCTGGAGCCCAGCGAATGTCATTCCCACCAGTGGTGGCTGGAGGACCGCGGGCCACTTGTCTTCATTACATCACTAACAACAGGGACCTCCTGTGAGCCTCTCTTTTCCACACACACACACACACACTGTCTCTCTCTCTCTACTAAAGGGAAGGAGAAATGGTTCTAGTGGACGCTGGATGTCAGTATTTCGGCTATGTTAGTGACATTACTAGAACGTGGCCGGTCTCGGGAAAGTTCACTCCTGCTCAGCGAGACCTGTATCAACTGGTGCTGACGGTCAAACAAGAGTCTATCGAGGTTGGTATATTTATGCGTTCAGGAAGGTTTTAAAACAGTTGGTCTTTCACACAAACTCCCTATAGTATATAGACTGGGATCTATTTTTAAAATAGATCCCAGTCAGTAAATTACTGAGGTGAACAATCCAGGAATCGTAATTCCCTACAATTCACCAAATTTCTTCTTCTGAGAGAGTTACATACACTAATGTAATGTGATATCTGTTGACTCTTGTTTGTACAGATGTGCAGAGCTGGAGTTACTCTTAACTACCTCAATTCACTGGCTGTGGAGATGTTGGCTGATGGACTCATTGGTAAGAACTTCTGAACACCTCAGCTGCCTTATAGTGTATCATGTCTCTCCTTCTCTCTTCCTCACCCTTCCTCTCCCTCTCCCCCCCTTTCCTCTCTCTCCTCAGATATGGGACTAATGTCTGATAGACTCTCTCCTATCGATCTCTCTAATGTAAGTGGCCAAGAAGCATTCACATGTGCCTTGTACATATCCAGTCTGCAAGGGTCGTGTTGTGTTTGCAATGTTCTCAGACGATGGGTAGACTATTCCCCCACCATCTGGGGCACTACCTGGGCCTGGACACCCACGACACGATGCTGGTCGACAGAAACACAGAGCTGGAGCCGGGGATGGTACTGACCATCGAACCTGGTGTGTACCTCCCTCAGGACTACCATCTTCAAGGCTCCTCGGCTGCCACTGCGTTAGTCCACAACCTTGTGTTGCGTTTGTCAGCTAAACCTCTGAATAAGGGATACCTTGGCGATCTCAAAAGTACCCTCTACCCTCATTCGGAGGTAGCATGTAGTCGGGAACCCAGAAACCAATGAGACGAAAAGAAGAAAGTGTCCATGTGTGATGTGTCCTCATTTCGGGCGTTAAATTTGCGGGTCTTCGGGAAAGAAAAGGTGTCCTTATTAGGGATGTGTCCGTATTTTGAGGGATGTCCTTAGAGAGGTGTCCCACCGTATTTCACTACAGGCTGGCAGGATGTGGGATAAGACTGGAGGACAACGTGGCAGTAAATGAAGACGGAAGAGAAGTTCTCAGCCACTCGTGTCCCCAGACTACATCTGAACTGACTCGACTCATTGGCACTAGACACCACTAATAACATCCACTCTCTGTGTATTATATGAATCACTAGTTGGGAAGTTATGTGAGATATTTTCAAGCTCCAGCTTATAATAATATAGTTGCATAGTACTTATTAGCCCAAGTTCGATTTCATGGTAACCGCATGCATGTGAAACATGTGACGTTCTTCTATTAATGTTCATTTTGTGGGGCTGGTTCTCATGCATGAAGCTCATGGGTACAGGAGAAACTTTACATTGAGAAGCACAAGAAGGAAAATGAAAATAATGGGAGACGGTCTGTTTACTAAAGAGTTGAAGTGAATCCTTTCCTGTCACCAGACCTCTTATCACCACTCCATCTCCTCTCGTGACCACGCTCCCTTTTCGGAGCCTGCAGAGTGCTCCGCCCGGGCGGTAACCCCGTGGCTCCGCCCTCCTGCCCCACCCTGGGACTCTGATAGAGGAGCACTCGGGGAGGAGGCATGCTGAGAATGGTCGACACTTGCTCCGTGAGGCCGCGAGTCGATTCAGTGACCTTTCGACTGAGGTCATTGATATCTCCCAGCATATGTTTCAGCTGTCCACTTAGCTCTTTCATTCTCTCTGTACATGACTGAAAGAGAGAGAGGGGGGAAGGGGGCGGGGTTCAAGAGAGGAGAAAGAAGAGAAGTGAAAGGGAAGTGTGTGTGTCCTCTAATAAACACTGTTCGACAAGGAATCATGTGCTAGTGAGAGGAGCCTGCACACTTCACACACACACACACACACAAACAGTGTGAGTTGTGACATAGGCATCAGGAATGAGGAACATTAGGTGAATTCCCCAAATGGTGCCCACCTCGAGGACCATGATTCTCTCGCGGTCTTCCTCTTCCTCCACCTCTCCCTCCATCAGGAACAGGTCAATGTCAGTCTTCCCGTTCACAAACCCCATCTTCACGTTGAACTCTTCTTCCTCTATCCTTAGGTTCTTGGCCCTCACGTTCTCAACGAACGACACTGCTCCACACTGTAGTACAAAGTAATTCATTCTTCATACACTAATACTACTATTCTGTCATACACTCATATCTCATTCTCCCATACCTCATACACCGATACTTCCATTCTGTCATACACCAATGCTCCCATTAGTTCATACTTGCATTCATAGCTCCATACATCAGTACTTTCATTCATACTCCCATTCTCCATAACCCATTCCCCATACACTCATACTGCCAGTTCCCCATACCAAGTTAGTGAAGTAGTAACCGACTTCCCCGCTCATGATCCTCATTGGGTGGCTGAAACGCGAGATGTAGTTAATGTTGGAGTAAAGGGTCTGTGGACTGGTGTAGATGATGAGGAAGATGAGTGACGGTACAAACTCATCCGCACTGGCTGGCCCGTCACGGGAAATCTTGAGCGCAGCTGTGGACAAGACAGAGAGGCTGTCAGTTTTAAAGGAAGGTCTACACTTGACTTTTGAAACTGAATTTACACTATGCCACTTATTGAGTTGGACCGGATAGGCCTCAACTATAGGAGAGCAACAAGTGATGCCTGTAACAAGTGCAGGCCCCCTCCACTCCACATAAAAATGAATCAATAAACAATTGTGAAATGTTGTTCATACCCAGGAGTTCCTGACAGCATCTGGAGATGCAGAGGAGCTTGTCTTGAGGGGCTTTCTTCTGGTCCATGTCACAGAGACTCTGCCTGCTGGCACTCACGTGTTCTTGAACCTGGACAGAGAGAAGAGGAGGAGGAGGGGGATGATGGAAAGAGAGTAGGGAGCAGGAACAGTTCTCTCCTCACCTGGAGGTCGTGCAGGTTAAGAGGGATGTCGAGGTGAGTTGGTTCCAGCCAGTGGAGCATTCTTATCCTTCTCACAAGTAGGAGGTCCCTCATTGCGTCGTCGCATGAGTCAGGGCTGTATACTCTGCGAGTCAGAGAGGAAGAGAGGGGAACGAGGGGGACGAGGGGAGAGGTGAAGTGTGTGTGTGTGTGAGTAGCTAACATTGGGAAAATGTTTGTCATGAGATGTTTCTCTATGCCGTCCATCATGTCTTCCTGCTGCTCCTCGGCGACGTCTCTGAACAGAGTGTGTGTCGTCAGTCGCTCGCTCATCGACTGTTGGGAAACATAGAAAGAAAGAGGGGGGGTAGGGAGGGAGTGGAGGGAGTGGAGGGAGGTAACAGCAAATTATCTGAGGCAGCGTACAGTGTAAAACTCTTGAACGGCTTCGCTCTGTTCTTCCACAGTTGCAGTGTCGTTTCTGTCAGTAATCTGCTTGTGAAACCTATCAGCCAAACAGACAACGCTTTCAGAGTACATTCTATGGTCGCTGCATTAACACACAAACACACACACACACAGACAGAGTGGACTGCCAGCTCACAATTTCAGGTGCTGGACAAGGTCCTTGGCCGCCGGTTTCTGAAGCGTCTTTAGAAATTCACTGAAAGTGTTGTCGGACACCTTCGACTTTTTACCTGGAGACACAAAACATCACGTGTGGGCCAGAGACTCGTTAGAACAGGGGCTTACTCTTTTTCTCTTTCGGCTGGTCAAATCCAGCTGTGACTTTACCCTTTGTAAACAGCTTTCCTTTCCTGCGTGTGTGTATGTACAGGTATGATTCACTTCTTACGATTATAGTATGGGGGATATTTTCTTACCCTTTTGCTGTGGCAAAGACGTTCTTTTTCACGTTGAATTTGGTGAATGCTGCAAATGCTCCTGAGGCAGCGCAAGAGAAAATAGAGGGCAGAGGAGGAGTAAGTTAGCTGAGCATACATCAGCACTTGTTGACACACACCAACACTACCTGGGCTGGCAGCTGACTTGGTTGGCGTGGTGTCCTGGGCTGCCACCAGCGGGGTTGCCTGGCTCCCTGGGGCATCTCTCACCTGCTCCTTGTAGCACTTTGAGCAGAAGCCCATGTAGATTGGGTTCCCGTAGAACCCGCACCTGTACGGAACACGAGGTTGTTGGGAAAGACTTGGTGATCTGGGGTAAACTACCAGGATAATTGTGCATATAACGTGAGCTCACTTGTTCCTGCATCGCAGGTCAGGGTTGGAGAGTCGCTTCAGGCGATTTCCTTGCTCCATTCTACGTTCGCCTGTCGATCTTCTGCTCCTACAAAGTGCACAGGATATGGGCGTGGTCGGAATGCATACAACGAGGGCGTGGCTTGTAAACATCTGCGCTGCATACCGAAGATCAGCGAGTAAATTTTCACTACGACACGAGTGGCTAGAGAGAGTAGTAAACTAAAGAGGTAAGGATGAGTGCTGTGGAGGTGCGTATCGAACAGGAAGAGCTGGACGCCATCAAGAGGAGCGTCCTGACCAGCTCGAGACGGCTCCTGGTCGATTCCCTAGACCCAGCCAACCACGTCTCCTACCTCCGCTCCAAGTTTGTCATGACGGAGAGGGACGCGGAGGAGATCAACGCGCCCGCCTCGCGCTCTGCTAGGGTCGAAGTGTTCCTGGACAAGCTGAGTCTGAAAGACTCGGTAGCGTACGACGAGTTTCAGAACTCGCTATGCCGGGACAGGACCCAACTCTTCATACTGACTAGCATGACGAAGACGTTGGAGATCTTGAAGCATAAAGTACGGGAATTCAAAGGTATGAGCTGTACCCGCACAACACACTCAGCTAGCTTCCTCTTGCTGTTTTATCAAATTACGTGCAGGTATGCAGCTTTTTGGACAGAAGGGGTTTTGTGTACGGTAGCTATATACCCTTGATTCTCACTCCCACACACACCCTGCAGATACCCTTGATTCTCACTCTCACACACACCCTGCAGTCCAACAGATGAAGCAACAGCAGGAACTCCAGCGACAGACGCAAGAGATGCAGAGAGCCCAGCAAATGACTCAGCCACCTCCATCACACACTTACTACACACAGACGCAGTATCAGCACCCGACTCAAAAGCCAGGCGGCTATCCACCACCAGTATCAAGTGGGTCTCCACGCCCGTCCCACCCGCAGAGACCAACGCACTGCGCTGGGCACGGCGTGGCCGGCCAGCCACAGCAACAGGTGATACAGTTTCAACCAACACCTGCCCAGCAGGCTCAAAGAGAGGCCTACTGCCAACAGAGACTGGAAATGAATCGCAGGCAAAACCACGCCCATCAATCGCCACATAGCTACCAGTCGCAGCAGTCAATGGGATTTTCCCCTCCTCCTCACTATCAGAGTCACACCTTCACCATTCCCCAGACCCCGCCCCCTCACCACCAGAGGCACATCCCACCGCGACAGACTCCGCCCAACTTTCAAAGCCGGGACGGTCCAGCAGCAGACGACCTACTGCCACCTTCTACAACTTACCAAATTGAAAATCACAACCATCCTAATGACTTTACCGAGGGACTTCCCCCTGAAAGCATTACATCACCACCAGACATGCTTAGCGGACAACCATGTGGGCAACCTAGTTAAGCATTACATCATGTACAAGAACAAGGATACACACACACATACACATTTCTACCACAATTTTTACATATTATTAATTGTGTGCATATAAATAACGTTGGCATTACATGTGTACACATAAAGTTCTATTCTGCTGACTCCTCCATAGCTACTGCCTGTTCTCCCACCACGAAAAATGGTCCCTCGCGATAGTACTTTCTCAACTTTAGGAAATTCGGACTTCCAAAGCACTTTTCAGCCGTGCTCGAATTGACAAGTGCACTCACCACCTCGTACTTTGTCTCTTTCCCCGACTTGCTAAGACTGGGTCTTCTGTCTAGGAGGAACTCCAGGAGCCCTGGTTGTCCACTCAGTATCTTCTGACCCCAGTGGTGACTAGCCAGGGAGCGGAGTAATTCGAGACCTGCAGTGAGAAGATCTTCAAACGGTTGTTTCAGGAGCGACATGATGACCGACGGTAGGTCTGGGTGGATGTGGTGAAAGTACTGCTCGCTACTCCAACCTTCCTTGTTGATCTCTTCAGAGCTATCCTCGGGGCAGGAGAAGATAACGGAAAATGTGTGAAGAGCTCTTATGCGAAGGTCGGAGCGTCCCCTTGCAATGACTTCACCAAGCGACCGAACGACCTCTCGCGACCTCTCAGCGGAGGAATTCAGAGCTTCTCGTCCGGGTGGGGTAGACCCGAGAAACCCTAGGGTGTCGACAGCTATGCCCCACCGGGTATCATCCTCCGGCGACAGACAGGCTGTGAGGACAGACGCTAGGAACTCCGGGTAGCGCTGGGTGACTGCCGGGAAATCGACCGCATTGGAGCAGGAAATGTGTCCGTAGAATTTGAAGATACCTGCAGGTTTGTGTGCGTGTGTGTGTGTGTGCGAGCGCGTGGGCATGAGTGTGTTTAAAAGAGGAAGTTTATACAACAGAAGGGAACCACGTGCTTGTGAAATGTGGCGTGTGGTGTGTTTCTATATCAACATCCAGTGGCACAATAAACAACAAACCTAAATGTTTGCACGCTTTTAAGACTTAGCATCCTCATCTGTAAAGGACCTACATTGGTATTTTTTCTCAGTCTGACAGCTGTCTCTTTTTTCCCCAACACACGGAACTGAATGTTAATAACAACTCTTGTACGGAGGAGGGATGCACCTGTTTTAGGCGCTGAAAGGCTAGATTTTGACCAACATAAACCCCCCCATGTATACACACAAAGCCAAAGGATATATGAAAGAGCAAACGTACTAGGAACAATGATAGACCCCAGGGGGTCGTTTTGTACTGAGAGTAGGAGACCGTGCATTGTTCCCACAACTCCTTGTCTCTCAAGAAAGCTTGCCCCCTGCTTGCCATCCAGGAGACTCAGCACCAGCTCAACTGAGTTCATTTGAACAAGAACATCGTCAGATTGCAGTTCCTCGAGCATACGATGGAGGAGGCGTGTCGACACTGCAAATTCAAACGACTCGTCGTTACTCAGGGACAGCCTCACGACGAGGTCGTAGACTCTGAAACGAACAGTGTCACTCTTGGCAACGAGTCCTTCCATGTCTATGAGGAGTCCGGATCTGACGGCGGGGTCGAGGGAGGCAGGGTGGGCCAGGACAGCCAGCAACAACTCAGACGCTAGCCCGGCGCAGTGAAGACTATCATCTCCGACAATCTGGGTCACTAGGTGGAACATGGTCCGGCTCCCCATCATCTCCCTCACCCCCGCCGCACCCAGGTGTCCGCTTATGGCGTCCAAACAGAGTCGCCGTACCTCCTCCCTGTCGTGTTGCAACCCCAACTCGAGGTAGAGACGCTGTTTGCACACCTCCTCAGGCGGAAGGGAGGCGAATATCTTTCCCAGGATCCGGCACGTGAGGCTCCGCAGCTCTTCGCTGCTGGAGGCCACGGTGCTGAGGGTTTCGAATAGCAGCTGGAGACTGAGGAACGATGCAAACTCCTGGATGCGTGCACCGGAGCCGGTAGCCGCTAGCAGAGTGTTGAGAGTGTGTAGAGCGTCGGACACGTTCTCTCCGTCTCTGAGACGCTGCCGAACAGTCATCAGCTCTTCTTCCACCGTCGCCATGGCTCAGAAGAGCTGGCTGGTGCCACGTGTGCTGCGTCAGCAGGTGTTTGCGCATGCGCATATGGCAGCGGTTTCTATTTCAACGAACACACCAGCGTCAAAGTAATTTTGAAATGACAATGCAGTAAGAACGTATATACGAGTTGGACGTCTTGAGGGAGTAATTCACGAGCCATTAGTCGAAGTGGGTACCATCACTGCTGATCAATGAAAGATCCTGAAACCATGAACACCTACCTATTCGTCGCGGGAAGCTTTACAGCGTGTTTGGCGTAAGTTCTTGTCTTCCCAGCCCCACCCACACAGCTGTCTCTGGTCCTACAGAAGACTAGGGGGCAGCTGTACCGACAGCAGCGGCACTCAGGAACATGGCGGGGCCACTGCTCAACTTCTGCGAGCCTTCTCCAAGACTGAAGCTGCCATTTCAACCTCTGAAGGTGTTAATATACACCAGAGCAGTTTATTATGTGGTCGACTTCTTCTCGTGTCTCTCTCTCTCTCTCTCTCTCTCTCTCTCTCTCTCTCTCTCGCTCTCTTCTCTCTCTCTCTCTCTCTCGCTCTCTCTCTCTCTCTCTCTCTCTCGCTCTCTCTCTCTCTCTCTCTCTCTCTCTCGCTCTCTCTCTCTCTCTCTCCCTCTCTCTCTCTCTCTCTCTCTCTCTCTCTCGCTCGCTCTCTCTCTCTCTCTCGCTCGCTCTCTCTCTCTCTCTCTCTCGCTCTCTCTCTCTCGCTCTCTCTCTCTCTCTCTCTCTCTCTCTCTCTCTCTCTCTCTCTCTCGCTCTCTCTCTCTCTCTCTCTCTCTCTCTCTCTCTCTCTCTCTCAGCATCAGACCTTCTGAAAACAGCCACAGAGGCAGCAGAAACTATGGGTAGAGAAGGAGGTGGGGGAGAGAAGTTGAACGAGACAGAAACTTGGGGTGCATTCTGCATCGCCTGCGTTTTGTTAGTGACTCAAAAACATAGGAAACTACATCCACTACCAAGTAAATGCCACCAGAGGTATGTTGTACATACGCTCCGTAACCATTAGTAATGAGCTTGTACCAAGTGACACTGTATTTCTCAATCTTAGAAGATGTGCAGAAAAGAGTGGCGGATCTGGGGCCAGAAATACGTGCAAGTATGATGGTGAGAACTGTATACATATACACCAGGGGGAACCTCTGCCAGCTCTCAAACCGTGAAAATTTCCTAATGTTTCCACATTATTGGCCGTGTGTGTTTGGTGCAGTGTTTCTCGGAGGGTCATGTAACCCCACCTCCTGGAGGAAGGATATCGTCATTCCTCGTCTTCTGAAAGAGGGGATCTCATTCTACAACCCCGTGAGCCTCCTCTCTACTCTCTCTCTCTTGTAGAATTTGTAGCACTGACTAGAGGGGTGTTCTGAAGCTACTGAACCTTATTTTTCACCTATTCAGTCCTTCCTAGAACAAATAGTACTAATCTCTCCCCCCCCCCCACACACACACACACAGCAAGTTGACCACTGGTCCCCAGAGCTGATTGATATCGAAGAAGAAGCCAAACAGGTTCACCAACATATTTCCACACCACAGCCGTTACCACACGTGTTCCTCTCTGGTCTATGTGCAGGCAGCCTCAACACTGCTGTATGTGATAGACGACCAGACGCGAGCCGTCTCGTCTATGGTCGAGGTAGCCAACTTTGTCGGCTCCGGTCGAGACGTTCTCGTGGTCGTCAGCGACATCCAGGGGGAGTCCCCTGTCATCAGTGGAGACGTATTGACTCCGCGAGAGGTGAAAGATTTGAACAGGGGGAGAGAGTTCGTCCGGACAGTCAGTGAAACTGCGGGAAATCTTGTTGAGTCCAGCGTCCATAGAGCTGTGTCCTCACTTCTGGATGTTAGTGTAATGATGTACACATGCCACTCAATTGAATCCAACCAATTGCTGAGTCGATTTACCTTGCCTTAGCGAGTGAAGCAATTTCTGGAGAATTCACAAAATGCTGCAATTGATCCTATTACTTTCTGAATGACCTTTCTTATTCTCTCGTCTGTCTAGCCATCCAGTTGGGGTCAGAGTGTCAGTGAGGTAGATACCAGCACATCATCTAGTGATACCTGTTGTGGCAAGCCTCTTGGAGACACGCTCACACAAAGACTGAGGTTTGATTGTATACACACACCACACAGTCGGATTACTCTGTAGTGTTAGTTTGATGACTAGTTATACACTACTCAGCCTCATCTGTTCCCCAAGGTTACTGTCATCTGTTCCCTCAGGTTTCTGTCATCTGTTCCCCCAGGTTACTGTCATCTGTTCCCTCAGGTTACTGCGACAAGTCCACACCATGTATGACACTGACAGGAGGGGCCAACTTACTGAACACGAGGTATACACAACTCCACCTTATAGCAAGAACGAAAATATCTGTGTCAGTATAATGATATACATAGAACCCCCAATTTTTCATGCCCCTTGCACACATGCAGTTTGTTACGTCAGATGATTGTGTTAAGTTATGTAACAATGTTTGGTACAGACAGAGAGGGCACTAGAGGCTGTGGAGTGTAGTCAGGAGATGGTCCACGCAGTCTTGTCAGAGGCTCCGCAGTGGTCGCTCGGGAAACGAGACAGAATCACGTTTGAAGTGTTCGTGGTTCTGTATGCGGAGGCCTGGTATTGGAGCGTCGTTGGAGGAGTGGGAGAGAGGGGGAGGAGTCTGGTAGATAGAACTTCGAGCTACCTCAGAGGTGGTCTGCAGAAACTGACTGGTGTGTTTGTTGAAACTAGTCCTGCAGCACTGACAATAGCACCTGTCACTGAGTTTTGACGACTGCATATATATTCAGTCTCCTGCATATTTGGTGCAACATTGCGCTCCTAAAGCACTGTACTTGATATGTTTTGTGTTCACAATATTGTTTCGCCACGCACCTCTGCTGCATTCGAGCACACTTTTTAAGCATGTGACAAACTTTAACTTCGGGCGTGTCCATGATCTGAGTATGTTTTCAACAGGCTGGCTGTGGATGTCTTCCCCTTCCTCCCTCCCTCCTCCCCTTACCCCCTCTCTCCGTCCACACCCCACCTCATGTGACGTCTACCTCGGTGGTAGCTGTGGTGCCACGTCATGGAGAGCCGATGATGTAATCCCCATTCTCCGACAGTATGGAGTGACTTTCTTCAACCCTCAGATCGCTGACTGGAACGTCTCTCTGATACCAGTGGAGCAGAGAGCCAGAGAGCAGGTTAGGCAGAGGGGAAGAGGAGGAGGAGGAAGAAGAGAGGGGGGAGGGATGCAGAATGGAGAGAGTAGGTAGTTCAGTGAAACTTCTGAAGAAGGGACACCTTGGGTACATTGAGAGTGTCCTGTGGGTACATTGAGAGTGTCCTGTGGGTACATTGAGAGTGTCCTGCATTCAGAGGGGAAGAGGAGGAGGAGGAAGAGAGAGGGGGGAGGGATGCAGAATGGAGAGAGTAGGTAGTTCAGTGAAACTTCTGAAAAAGGGACACCTTGGGTACATTGAGAGTGTCCTGCATTCAGAGGGGAAGAGGAGGAGGAGGAAGAGAGAGGGGGGAGGGATGCAGAATGGAGAGAGTAGGTAGTTCAGTGAAACTTCTGAAAAAGGGACACCTTGGGTACATTGAGAGTGTCCTGCATTCAGAGGGGAAGAGGAGGAGGAGGAAGAGAGAGGGGGGAGGGATGCAGAATGGAGAGAGTAGGTAGTTCAGTGAAACTTCTGAAAAGGGACACCTTGGGTACATTGAGAGTGTCCTGCATTCAGAGGGGAAGAGGAGGAGGAGGAAGAGAGAGGGGGGAGGGATGCAGAATGGAGAGAGTAGTGTAGTTCAGTGAAACTTCTGAAAAAGGGACACCTTGGGTACATTGAGAGTGTCCTGCATTCAGAGGGGAAGAGGAGGAGGAGGAAGAGAGAGGGGGGAGGGATGCAGAATGGAGAGAGTAGGTAGTTCAGTGAAACTTCTGAAAAAGGGACACCTTGGGTACATTGAGAGTGTCCTGTGGGTACATTGAGAGTGTCCTGTGGGTACATTGAGAGTGTCCTGTGGGTACATTGAGAGTGTCCTGCATTCAGAGGCGTCTTTTATTCAATGTTATGGGGCAGATAATGATAAGTCTCCTTTATAGAGAGGTTTCCTAGTTGGAGGTTCCCTACAGCTGATTTGAATGGTGTGTGGGAGGGTGTCTATTATAATGTGCAGTGAACAAGACTGAAACAGGGGTTGAAGGAGAGAGAGAGAGAGAGAGAGAGAGAGAGAGAGGGAGGGAGCTGTTTGTTGGTCTGCCTCATCGCAGTGCTCTGTACTGCTGTACGTCATTGGAGGAGACACCCTGAGTGTTGGGTCAATGGCAGAGGTGGCCTACTACATCGGTCAGGAGAGGAAGATGGCACTTGTTCTGTCTGACATTCCCACCTCACCACACCTCACTACACCGGAGAGAGATTTGCAGGTCAGCGATCTATATATAGCCGACGTTGGAGTAACACATGTTTCAGTAGATAAATAGGGGAGTGAGATAGTAATGAAGAGGGAGGGGGGAGGAGTCTCCGTGTGTATTGCATTACGTGATGACTATTATATGATTAGTGGTGCTGTGTTTTGTGAGTACAAACTGTTTTTTGAGACGGAATTCGAAAATACCACTCGTCATCTGTTGGGACTGCTCTGCGCTACCCCCCAACTGTCCCAAAAACTGTTAATTGTTTAGTCATTTTCAGTTCTTGTTTTTCTCTCCTCTCCCTTTTCCTGCCTGTTTATAGCTGTCGGAGAGAGCTGTCCGGGATTATAACAGAGGACGGGCGTACCTCGCAAACATGGCACACAAGAAACATGTTCATCTCTACTCAAACTCGGCTGATGCTGCTCTTTGTGCTGTGTACCTAGTCAAAGGTTTTGAAATCCCCACCACCCAGAACAGTATCCCACTTTGGGGGACCAGCGTATAATGACGTCACCATTTCTATTTTTATCCAACTGAATTTGTAATCCTCACAATTATAGCAACATTAAAACATTCAAAATGCATAGTGATCATGGAGATTTGGGAAGAATACAGAGTCAAGTCAAGTATGTATAAGGCTCTATTCTGCAAGTGGTCGCAGACTGCTGAGTTTGGAGAAATCGACCACCCATTCTCCGCCACTCTCACTGCAGTAAGCTACTGGTTGAAAGACCGAGTCGAACACAATCTCGTCCCTCGTGTAAGACCAGAGGACCTGCGCCGTGAGTCCTGTCGCCTCCACGATGCCCTCTAGTACCACGACCAGCTCCAGTCTGGAGGAGGCGAGGTCCTCACGAGTGAGGCCGTAGAGAGGACTCTGCTCAGTGATGTAGTGGAAGACTGAGACTGGAGTGAGGAGGAAGATGCGGTCCCTCCCCTCGTCGTACCCCACGTCCAGGTCGTACTGCTGCAGCTCCCCTCCTCCTCCTCCTCCTGCGGACTCTCGGTACCAGTAAAGCTGGAGACGGACGTGTGCCTCGACAATCTGTGACCTTCTCATGTCCGCTATCCTGAACTCCAGAACTCTGCGTCGCTCCGTCTTGTCCACCGGACGACCTTCTTCATCTCGGTCCACTCTCCTCACAAACTGGTCGTATATGACTGCAGTGTTACTGAAGAAGATTGTCTTTCTTCGGCTCCGTGGTCGCGTGAGTTTGGCAAACATTAGCCCGAGGAGAAACGAGTCGATGAGGAGACCCACTACACTCTGGAAGGCGAGGAGAGTGATTCCAGCCGCGCAACTGTCTGATGGGTAACGAAATCCATATCCGATAGTTACTTGTGTCTCGATTGAGAACAGAAATGCAGAGGTAAAGTCTCTAACGTTGTACACGCAAGTCATGTTTCCGTCCGGGTAGCTGTAGGCGAGAGCGGTCCAGGCACACCCAAACACCAGCCAGGAGAGGACGTAGCAGGCAAAGAAAAAGGGAACAACAACGTACCACTGGGCATTGATGATTGAGGTAAAGAAATCCCAGATGTAACTGAGATAGCTCTGAGGTGGGATACGGTAGCGTAAAAGGGAGCGACCGTCTGAGCGTTTCACCATTCGAGGGACTTTGCGAGGAGGAAGGGGAGGGTTTTCTTGCTCTGGACTATTGACGGATCTCACATGGACTGGAGAGGTCTTGTCAGGGAGAAGGGGGGTGGTGGTTGCCATTCTTCCTGAGCCTGGAGGGAGGTAGGAGGCAGTGTACCCGGAAGCCTGCCTCTTCTCGCCAAGAATTGGCGCAGATTCGGACATATTCGTCGTATGCTTGCGTTAGCTCGCCCGCCAGAAAAGATGAAGTTTGTTAGGTTCAACGTAGAGCCTGTTTCTGGTTACCGACAAATTACTCAGGTATATAGAAATAGCAGGGCTGGCCGCCAGCCAGAACAGGAAACGTCACAGAAGCAAAAGTGAATGGTTTGGTCTTGGTTGCCAACATGCACGTGCAGCTCCAACTTACCACTCCTCTTCCTTATTCTCCCGCTTTCGATTCAGCCCTAGCTTGAACTGTTCATCCGGGGACCTGCAGGCGTCGCATGCACGGCGGAAAAGTGTTGACTTTAATCGTAAACGAAATGCGCATGCGCATAGGCTCCAACTTTGAAGCCAGCCCCTCCCCCTTGTGACCAGGTAGTAGCCATGGGCAAGCGGCAATCCCGGCTTCGTCCAGAAGAACTTGAGGAGCTGATCAAAGCCACGCACTGTAAGCAATGCTATGATACGAACCTACGACTAAACTAAACTCTTTGCAGTCTCTCCCAAGGAACTGAACAGATGGTAAGCCAATGACCGGCACAAGTCGCACAATATTTCACTCTTTCCTCTTCTCAGGTACAGAGGCTTTCTACGAGACTGCCCCACAGGAACACTGACAGAGCAGGTAAGAATATCAACTATTAACCATAATAATACTGTGTGTACTGTGCTGATTCAGGGCCCTTTCTCTCTTTCTCTGCATCAGGAGTTTTGCAGGATATATGCACAGTTCTTCCCATTTGGAGATCCTGAGCCTCTGGCCTCACTGGTGTTTAGAGGGTTTGGTGCGAGGGGAAGTGGGGAGGGAGGAGGGGGAGGGGGTGGAGTTGTGGGGTTCCCCCAGTTTATCACGGCACTCTCTGCTGCAACTAGAGGCTCTACTGAAGAGAGACTGGCATGTGAGCTGCGATGCAGTAAATTATCAGATGCTATGCTGAGCCTATTCCTATATCACTGTCCTTCTCCTCCTTATCTATAAACCAAAACTAATCGCAATAACAGTTAAGCCAAAGGTGTTAGAAAAATAAACTTGGATGGGAAATCTTCTTGTGTGTTTGTGCTGTTTTACCCTCCAATTCCCTTTGTTCTCAGTGTTGTTCAGACTGTATGACAGTGATGGGGACGGGAGTGTGGAGAGAGAGGATGTGGAGAGGGCAATGGAGGCAATGCACAAGATGGTGGGTCCACTCTTGATCCAGGAGATGACAGATGAGGATGAAGGAAAGGTGACACGTGGGGAGAGAGGAACCCCAGATGAACTGTCAGTAGCAGCATCAACAAGAGTGAAGGAAATTTGCAAAGTCCTCAATCAGGTCAGTATATAATATACAGAGCATGATCTATAATAATAGAGCTACACTATGTGAGAATGCATTGCTGGTTTAGAATGGTGGCTCTACTGATGGCGATGGAGTGAATCAGGAGCAGTTCGTGGAAGCAGTCAAATCTGACCCAGACATGAGCCTAGCTCTGCAGCACCAACAACAACTGCTAATCTAAACACATTATATACAACCACACCACGCTGACACACACAATACTTTGGCATAATGATAATTTCCCCTAATGCTAATAGCTGCGAAGTTTGATCATTTCGAGCTGGTTGGTCCAAAGAATCCTCCTCCAGCTTTACTGGCTCCTCTTGACAAACCAAAACCAAGCAACTTCTGTACATTCTGTAACAATATCATTACATCATAGTGACGTCACAGTATATTACATCATCGCCTCACTTCTCTGATGGACATGGTGCAGAGTATGTAGAGGAAGATGAAGGAGCAGGCGGTCGGGTCGCTGCCCATCAGGTTGCGGTGGGACAGGTTCTGGAGGATTGAGAACGGAGTGAAGGGGAGTTTGGCCACCACGTGTCCATCGAATCTTGGGAGGAATGGGAACAGGACTGACTAGATGGAATGGGGGGAGGGATGGAATGGGGACTAACAGCGTGTTGAACATTCCAAGGAGAGCTGTGAAAGTGAAACCAATTGCCATCATGCTCTTCATCTTCACCTGTTGGGGGAAGGAACACTGATTAACTGAGACCTTGGGGACAGCAAAATGCCATTTATTTTCGGAGGTGTCCATACTTATTAATGTATGGTGTAGAACCAAGTGTCCTTTATTGAGAGGTGCCATTTATTCGGAAGGTTCTCTTTTCAGAGGTTTCACTGCAATTACCATTGTTAGGTCACGACTGGCACTCTTCAACATCTCCTCTTTCTTCTCTGCAAACACACACACACATACCAGTTGATCAGACAACTAAGTCTGACTAGCTGTGGAGAAGACGACGTACAATACCTAGCTTCTTCTTCTGTCCAGGTTGCTGGCCTGGTTGGTAGTTTTCTCTCTGCCGCTCCACTGAGACACCAAACACACACTGTTACTCATTCGTTAGTTTCCACGGCTTATATGAACTCACGCTTTTTGCTTCTTCTCTCTACTTCGGTCTTGAGGCGATTGTAGTGCTCAGTTCTGTACACCAACAAGTACAGTATCCCTGTGTTGGCAACAAAATGGCTGTATGACCCGTGTCTCTGCGATATGGAGCTGGTAGGAATTAAGCTCCACACTCTCGCTCACCTTCAGAGAGGAAAGCAGTACAGAAAGATACGAACACTATCAGTAAACTGTCTTCTAACATGGCTCTTTCCTCAACTCCTAGGATCTGTCACGAAACTATTGCGCATGCGCATAAAGTCTTAAGTCACGTGATGCAGATGCGCTCTATTTGGAATAAAGGTTGCAGCGTGTACAAATCCAGCCAAGAGAGGTGCGTTGCTGTTGGTTCAGAGGGAGTATGGCGGGAGCTGTATCGGTGGAAATGCCGCGAGGAGGCTTCTCCTTCGAGCTGTGCAAAAGGTGAAGTTGAACCGTATGGAGATTAGGCGTGCAGTCAGTCCTCGTACCATAATATATTGTGTGGTATGTGCTGCAGAAATGCGGCCCTGGCAGCGGCTGGGATGAAGCCGCCCACTCCTGTCAAGACAGGGACTACCATCGCCGGGCTGATCTTCAAAGTAAGTCAGATTCTCGTGTTACTAGCCAGACTGGACCGTGTAATGTGCTGCAATAGGATGGAGTTGTTCTGGGAGCAGATACTAGGGCTACCGAGGTAAGTTATACACTCTTGATCGTAGGCATCTGCCCTGATTTATTGCTCATTTCCCACCTCAAAAGGGCTCTGTAGTGGCTGACAAGAATTGCGCAAAGATTCACTACATGGCAAAAAACATTTAGTAAGTGTGGTCCTTGCGTTGCCGACTTCATTACCTCACCCTCCTCCAGTTGTTGTGGGGCGGGCACGGCAGCTGACACAGAGTACACGACTCTCCAGATTTCCTCTGAGTTGGAGCTCCACAGACTTGAGACAGGGAGAAAGGTCTGTATGTATACCATACACACCACCCCCGACAACTCCAATGTATGGGTGTGATGGGTTGATGCACTATTATCCAAATAACACGCCAGGGGGAAATGTTCCAATACACAAATGTGCACTGTTCGCCCTTTTTCATGTTGTCAAAAGAATGATGCAACATTCACCACAGTATGTGTGCTGCCACAGTAACTCTGTCCTATCGCTTTCAGCCCCGTGTGGGTACAGCTCTCAGGATGCTGAAACAACATCTGTTCCACTACCAAGGCCACATCGGAGCGTACCTGGTCCTGGGTGGAGTTGACATCACCGGTCCTAATCTCTACACCGTCCACGCCCACGGCTCCACAGACAAACTGCCCTACGTCTCCATGGGATCGGGGTCCCTCGCTGCCATGGCAACCTTCGAGGACCGCTTCCGTCCCAACATGGACGTCAGTGTCAAAACTTTTAAATTTGGAATAAGTCGCAAATCAGTACTTAGTTGCTTTTCAACGATTTTAGTTATACAGTCAGTTTATCACACCCACACACACATCTTATCTCTCTGGATTTTCCATAGGAGAAAGAGGCGGTACAGTTAGTAAGAGATGCCATTGTTGCTGGGATATTCAATGATTTGGTTGGTCCTAAAACAGATGAAGTCCAACCTCTTTGCTTGTCCATCTTGATAGTATCTCGTGTGTGTCTCATTTCCAGGGCTCTGGCAGTAATGTTGACATCTGCATCATCACTGCCGACAAGACTGAGTACATCAGGCCTTTCGATGTAGCCAACGAGAAGGGAGAGCGGTACGTACATACACATGCAAAACTATAACTGATAAAGTGGTCACTAAGTCTAGAATATGCGTGTGTAATACTGACTGATTCAACTGCAGGACTGGGGACTACCGCTATGCCAGGGGGACAACTGCCGTCCTCGAGACCTCTGTTCGCAAATTTGAAGTCACTTCAGAGACTGTGACCTCTGCTGAACCCATGGAGAGCTAACTGGCCGCCCAGCACACGCACACTATTAGTCCACATAATTGTACTCATCTACGTGATTCATCGATGCTGGGCTTGTCGTTAGGTGTACTAGGCGCATGCGTACAAAATTGGAGTTGCGGGGGCGTGTCCGCTGGCGGTCGGGATTCCGTGTAGTGTGGGGTGATTCGCTGCAAAAGTTACTGGGCGTAAAAGCCGTCCTATGCTGCTGCCGGATCCGCAGGCTATATAGCCTGCTGAATGAATGAAGTTGAAGAGATGGTGCTACGCCGTCGTCTTTATCGCCGCTTGCTACTGCTGCGTCCTCCTCATCGGCGTTACGATACTCGGTGAGCCCGTCCCTTCTTTATATACTGATCAGCTGTAGCTGCCCCCGTTCTGCCGCGTATATATACGGTCGTTCTACCATCCATTTTTCAGATACGGAGCGAAGCAGAAGAGAGAGGCGAGTAAGATCTGAAACAGGTATGTTTGGGGGATGTTAGCTAGCCGTACGGTACTCTGCATGCGACGAATGCAAATTTGCGAATTCATCGCCTTTCCTGTGATTAGAGCTAGTGACGCAGAGAAACATATCTCCCACGGGGTATATCAAAACGTAAACATGCTAAAACCCAGATAAAAACTTACGAGTTGGGACAACATAAACGCGTGCTGGTATGTTGTTGCGAAAGATATGGAATCTTTAGTTGAAGTGGGGTCTCCTTTCAGTTTTGAGTGGTTCTGGGCAACGGTGTGCCAACTAATGGTGGTCCATTGTCATCCTCTGACCCCACCCTGTGTGGAGAACAAGCTGCAAAAATCTGCTGGAATTCTATTGGACCCAAAATCCAATTCCAGGGCTTTTGCCTCTTCCACCTGCTCATCCACACCTATCACTTCAAGTGGTGACTATAATGACAGTCCTTAAAATGTCCCGACAACTTATTAAAATTCTAGCACTTTCCGAACATGCATTGTGTTCATGCTTTGTTTTAGAAAACTTTACGTTTACAAACTTTCTGTTTCCCCCTAAAAGATCATCCTTGGGAGCGGCAGCATGCTCACGGAGCTCACCAATCTCACACCCTCTCTTCTCCACCCCCACCCACCTGCTCCCCTCCTCCTCCTCCTCCTCACCTTCATTGTCGCCCACCTAAACTCAAAACGGTTCTCATTGTGGGTGTCCTACACTCTGTGGGTGCATGGCTGGCCAATCAGCTAACAGGATCTCACTGGACTGTTCGCGGCCTGGCTCGAGATACAGCAATATCCACAAACAATCTTCTCTGGTATCGCAGAGACCAGCTCACTTCTGCAGGTCTGGAGGTGGAATTTCGAAATTTTTCAAATTCGTCGCACGTGGCGACAGTCATCGGGTGGAACCCGTCTCACGTGGTGTTTGTTCCAGCTGGTCTGGAGCACGGCGAGACTCCGCCCCTCGACTCCGCCCACTGGGGAAGCCAGATGACTGCACTGGTGGCTCTGCTGGAAGGCCTGAAGTGTGCAGAGTTTCTGTTGGTGTCCCACTCGCTGCCGAGTGGCAGTCACATGACAGGTGTCCAGGCTCACATGACTTCACTGGAAGCAGCCCTCCTGGCCTACCACAACATCTATGGCACTCAGTACACGATCCTCAGAACAGGACCAGTGTATGGACCGTGGACCTATCACTCCCTGGCAGCACTCCAAACCACCTTTGATCCTCCGGAGAACAGCTGGTACATCAACGACATTGCCACTGCTGTCTCTTCCGTTCTGGAGAGAGGTCCTTTTTGTACGCAGCTGGACCTCTCCCCTTGCCCCGAGGACCCCACAGTACACGATGTTCCCTCACTTCTGAATATCTCCTCACGACAGCCGGTGGAGAGAGGGTTAAAAAAGACCCTCCACTGGGTAAGAGCCTATCATGGAAAAATCAGTGGCGATGCAGGTCATGATGTAATCCTTACATCATACTTTACCAGTACACCGGACTACCAGAGAACAAGGAGTGTGTCTCCAAACCGTGCCAGGTACATGCTGGACTGGCTGGTATCGGTACGGGACCTCGGATTAAGAGCGGTCGTGTTTCATGACGAGCTGGATCCCGCATTCCAGCAGCGTGTGTCCCAGTTCCATCCCGGAATCAGTTTCAGGCACGTGGCCCCACCACTCAACCGCACAACAAACGATGCGAGATTCTACGCCTATCTCTCCTACCTACATTCCCACACAGACCTGGACCACGTTCTCCTCACTGACATATCCGACGTCAGATTCTTGCGTAACCCCTTCGACTTCATGCGGTTGCTAGGCAACAGGCTCTACATCGGTACCGATATTGATATATTCCCAAATATGGGCACCCAGCAATGGATATCGGAGCGCTTGGTGGGTTGCTTTGGAAACCACACCCTTCGTCACGGACGGCTGCATTGGCTGATGTCACAAGATACCGTCTTTAATGCGGGAGTAATTGGGGGGTCGCGTCACATTATGACGGCTCTACTGGAGACAGTAACACAGTACTTGGACACCACACCCCCAAATCTCAACTGTAACATGCCAGCTGTCAATTACGTCGTCCACCGCCACTTCCACAAACAGGTTTTTACCGGTTTTCCTCTCACCAGTAGGTTCTATAGTTTTCAGTCCTCGCCCAAAGGAGTGTATATTGTCCACAAATGATAATAGGAAAAAACAACAGTCTGTCATTATTGATTTTATCACTTTTCAACCTTCATCTGTCTCTATACAGAATCTTATAACTTATTCAATTTCAGGAGTTTACATATGCGATACTCAAAGTCTGGTCACATGACAATCACATGATAGTCAGGTGATCAATTGCTGGCTAATACCGAGTCGAGATCTTCAACCACAGTCACAGAGTGTCCAATTCTGTAGGGTGGGTGGCCACATGACACGACAAACATCTTACTAACTACCGAGTATGCGTAAACTTACACTGATAAACATGCCAAACCCAGTATGAAACATACTACATGGCCTATATACATAGTGTGACAGTGGACCACCCATAGGTGTGTGTGTGAATACTCACGTTAACCTAGAACCCTAACCCCCACATATTATGTATATACATGACAAGAGAATGTTGTTCTCGATAAGCTATACCTGTTGGATTTTTTAATGTCAGTGTATGTGTGTGTATTAAGACTTAGAGCACTGCCTACTGAGCTATACACCCTGGTGAACAATCTACTTAGAGAACAGCTAGATTCCCTCCAGGAGGACAGCTCTTGCTGACTCATACATTGACTTACTTCTCCAGCCCTGCCTTGACCTCTGGTACTTTGCTGGGATTACAGCAGATGGCAGTACTTGTGGTGGTGGGCTCTAATAGGAGACTGAAGTATTGCTTCCCTACCCTCTGGAGGTCAGGGATCGTCACCTTGGATACCTTATCTAGCAGATCTCTGGGTGGGTGTGGGTAGTGTGTGTGGAGAGGGGGGAGGGAGAGAGAGTAGGAGGGGGAAGAAGGTAAGGTGTGAAAGGAACAGATATCAGAGAGGGACCAACTTGCTGAATGAGGAGGAGACTCGACGAAGGTGGTGCAGAAGAGCCTGGTTTGCGGCAGCGGCTACCGTCTTGGACTCCTCTATCTCTTCGTAGATGACTCCACTCACAGCTGCCTCCAACTGACCTTCCTCCAGACCCACACTCCCATCCACATGGTCACTCTGGTTCGGAAAGTCAGTGGGAGCAGGGTTAAAGCAGAGAGGCATTGGGATCAGGGTTAAAAAAGAGAGCCAGTGGGATCAGGGTTAAAGTAGAGATCAGGGTAAAAATAAGGTGCCGCAGAACAGAGAATCCACTGCAAAAGCCGCAGAATCTAGTGTGTGTAAAATGTTAGACGTACGTACCAGGATCTTCCTGGCGACGATGTAGGCCTGCAGGACCTGAGTGGCTCTGAACAGTCTGAGGCAGAGGAGACCTTCGGAGACGGAGCACGAGATGTTGTAGTGGTACGCCAGACCTTGACCTCTGACCTGCCGCCACAGGGGGCCCTGTAGGTACAATATCACCATATTATATGTACACCATCTGGCAGAAATTTCTTGTTGGTGAAAATTGTTGGCCATGTGTAACTGACCTCGAGAGCAGTGAGGTACTCGATGAAGACCAGGATAGCCGGGTAGTCGGGGTGGTCATGTGACCTCACGCAGGGAACTGATTGGATGAGGAAGTTTGATTCGACTCCGCCCACCCCGGCAACGAGGGTCTTCCCCGCGGCAGTGGCGGAGAGAGAGTGAGACGGAGGGAGAATAGGAGGCAGAGGAGGTGAGCTGCTGGAAAGAAAATAGCAAATAGCAGGAGTCAAAAACAGAATTTGTGATTTGTGCAAAAACACAATTGAGTACATATGTACCATGCCAACTGTATGCTAGGTTGACCGTATAATAGAAGGATGGTAATATTTAGTGGTAGGATCAAAATTATTACGAGTATATAATAACCAAAGTACAGGTATAATGTAAAGGCTATGTACAGAATGTGTAATGCATACCTTTTAGAGTTTGCTCTCCCCATGAAAATCTCCCACGGCTGAAGGGGTGTGCTCAGTTTATCAATGTCGGTTGCCATGAAAACCCTCAGGTTGCCCGGCGACGTGAGGGTGTCGCGAACACGACAGAGGTCAGAGGTCACGAGGCTGGCAGTGGCGGGATCTTTGAGTCTGGCCAGCTGCTTCTCAAGGAACTTCAGTTGAGTCACCATGTTACTGGTGTTGGGGGTGGAGCCTGCGAGAGAGAGAGAGAGTGTGTGTGTAGAAATACACAGGTTAGGAGGGAGAGAAAAAGAACCATCTTCTGTGAGAGTCAAACACAGACACCGCAACTGAAGTCAAGTGCAGTGCTTACTGAGCAATTCCTCCCATTATAAAAGCTATCTCTCTCTACAATATTCTTGAGTCACCCATTCACAACAATTCCAAGAAATATATTGTATTACCAGGAGAGAAGATAACGTGGTTGAGAAGTGTCCTTGAAACTATACGACCTTCCCTCTTCATCCTGGAGACAGGAGAGGCGGGGTAAAGAATAGGTCTTTAGTACCAGGTGGTCTTCACCATACCTGGCGACATCATTGACCATCTTGGTTGCCACGACGGCGACCCTCTCGGGGGAGAACTGGAGACCGAATAGCACGTCATGTAGCCACTTCACCCCCACCGCGTACTTCTCCCTCTCTACCTGGTGTGTGTGTGTGCGTGTGTGGGGGGGGGGGGGAGACAGCTAGGTCTCTTATCCCTTTCCCTCGCATTCCATTTCTTCCCGCACCTTGATAGTCACAAAGACGGCAGAAGGGAAGTGCCCACATTTGAATCGCCTCCCTCTGAACCCCAGACTGGCAGATGAGCCGACTGTGTCCCTCTCCAACTCCTTCACCACCACCTCATAGGGCACCTCCTCTGGGAGACAGAGATAAAGATGAGTGAGGAGAAAGAAAAGAGGAGGAGAGGAGGTAGAAGATAGAAAATGGGATGACATTCAAGTCTTGTGGATTTGTTGAAGCGTTGTGCATACGTCGTCATGACATCTAACGAAAGTTTAAATGAGCATTTGGCTCAATTGGGAAGAAAAATACGGTTTCTAAGACATTATCTTGCAAAATTGTCATTTCTGCAAGACTTCTATCCCAGTGTACACAGTATATACCTCCATTTTGGGAGATGGAAGACTCGAACATCATGTCGAGGTAGAGAGGGAGGTAGTGATGTAGTGAGGAGTCCAGGGTCTCCGTGTTGAGTATGGCTGTCAACTTGGGCAGGAAGGAGGGAGGGAGGGAGGGAGGGAGGAAAATGCTTTAAGAAAGGAGAGAAGAGGAGAATAGACTAGTCAAGTGATTGTGTGGTTGCACGAGTCAAGTTTATTCCAAGTAGGCCGATTTATATGCTGGAATGCTCCAAACACATACACACATACACTTCCTAGTCCTGCCCCCCAATCACAAAATGTCGCAAATAATATTCCACATACGTACGTACATACCTCCACGGAGGTCGATTTACAATCCTGGACTGCATTGGCCCAATAACATGAAAATCTACTCACTAAACCTCTCCCAATCACAAAATATTGCTGATACATGTACATATGTACCTCCACGAAGTTGGAGTGGATGTGGTTGAGGTGGAAGAAGAAAGGGAAGCTATGAACGGGGAACACCTCGCATTCCCTCACTCCGACCAGCTCCTCCCGCGACTGGTGATTTCCCACCGACACGATCGGGTGGAAGAAAATGTTCTCCGTGCCCGGAATGGGAACGCAACTGATGACATCGTTAGGGCAGGGGTCCTCGTTCCGTTCCATGGCCTCGGCCAGCTGCCGCCCTCTCTCGGCAAGGGCTTGTTCCCCGAGGGTCGCTCGCTGGAATCTCACTCTCTCGTTCTCCTCCTCTGCCATTGTCTCTGCCTTCTCCTGACTGGGGCGAGCCAACACCTACACAGTACAGTAGACAGAAACTCTTTAAAAAGTGAGCAATTGAGAGCTATTTTCAAAAGGGGCAAAACCCTTTTTTCAGTCTCAATTTGCTCTGTGTACCATTATATAACATCTTCAGCGCGACAAAAAATGTAAATCTCATTCAGGATGTAGAGATGAAAAGTAGGAAGGAGCAGAGCTGTCTTACACAAATATGAGGAGCGGAGATGAAGTAGGTTCGGATAAGCTCCACCCAGAAGGGGCGTGGCTCCGAGAGGAGTCGCTGGTGGAACTGCAGCTGGTCGAGGTACGAGGATAGCTCGGTTGGTGACTGCGAGAAGAGAAAGTCTCCGATCAGAGCAAAGGCGAAGTAGTGGTGGGGAGAAGACTCGACCTGCAGTGAGAGACAGAGGGAGAGCTGGATAAAGTATAAACTGTATCTGTTTAGTGGATCCCCTCTCTAAAGACACCACACGGAAGTACTTTAAGGGGGGAAATTTTCACCGATTTGTAAAAATATGTAGATATCCACGGGAACAATTAATACGACAGTGAACGTTAGAGGGCTGGTCTAAATGAACGAATTATCTCCCACTACAAGTTCCCTGGTAGAATAATGGTGCGTGAGGTAGCTCGATGTGTCGACGCACGTGATCAAGGATGGTGAGCAGCTGTCTCTTGATGAGGTTGGTCATTCTCTCCATGTCCACCTCCTCTTGACCAGAGACCAAGTCTGACAGCACCTCAAGAGCCCTGCAAACCACACCCACAACCCAGAGCCTCACAACTTTTCTAAGGAGACTCCTGACATATCGATACATACATATATACATGTAGTTGAAAATCCGGCAAAAAGGGAACGCTATTAAACTAGTTAGGGTTCACCACACAAACAAGAAGCTTACGAAATTTTCTCTTAAAAGTTATATGCATTGAAGCGATATAGAGTGGGTATATATACTTGCTTTCCAGGAGGCCCAGCTGCTGGGTTGGAACTCCGGAGAAGGTGAAGCCAATGCAGGACACGTAGTTCTCGTAGACGGAGTCCGATATCTCGGAACAGAACGGCTCCGGGACCTCCACCAGTCTGGACTGGAGTGGGGCCACGGGACCGTCGCTAAGGTAACGGAGCAACATGGTCACTGCAGTGAACATGTAGCGATCCTGGGAGGGGGGGAGAGTGAAGGTGGAGAGAGAGAGGGAGAAGAGAGAAGTAATGCAATCAAGTGGTGGGACTATTATAAGTCTCTTTTTCCATAAAAAAATGGCATAGCATGTGTTGAGAGGTGTTTACTAACTCTGGCTGGAGGTCCTCTCCAGGAGATCCTGGCCATTCCGTCGTCTTCCTCGTCAGTAGGAAACACCAGCTCCTCGCTGATGCTGGAGGTCAGGGGGTCAATGGCAGACTGCCATGGTCGCTGGTGAGGGGGGAGAGGTCCCTGTAATCATCGGGAGAGAGAGGAGAGAGGAAGGAGGGAAGAGGGTTACCTCCTTAAAACACAAAAATAAAACGCTACACTTCTAAATTGACACCAGAAGTACATCAGTGACGCTGTACGGATGAGGCAGAAGTGAGGCTGTCCCCTCACCTTACTGACAATGTTGTCTTCGAAAGGTTTAAGAGCGGAGAAGAGTTGGTCCACGTCCACTTGCCCGGCGACAATCAGACACAGGTTGTCGGGTCTGTAGAACTGGCTGTGGTAGGCTCTCACCTGTCAACAACGCCACCAAAAAGAAGAAGGTCAGGAGGGGAACGAGAATGAATGGACAATGCAGTTATTGGTCAACAAACACGAGTGTTGTACATAAGGCATTACATTTGGACAGCATGGTCTACGTAAGACGTATTATCCTGAAATGATTCAGAGAGATTGCTGGCCAACAACTTATTGAAACGTTGGAGGCTACTTCACCTTCTCATTGGAGCAGGTCTCCCTCAAGTTGCTCATCTTCCCTCCGGTGTTGGACCTGTACCCGCAGTGACCGGGGTACATGTGGCGGGCCAGGAGGAAGGCGGACAGCTCCTCCGCCGTGTTCTCCCTCCCCTGCATCTCGCAGTAGACCACACCCGCATCCTCTCCCTCTCCGTTCACGTGGTGGACCTCTGTCAGGTACGCCGCGTCCTGGGCGGAGTCACAATATGAACCACACCCCCTTTCTCCCACTAAATGTAGTGTTACACAGTTCCCAGGAAATTTTTTCCTCTTTAATATTTTGTAAGGTGAAAATTGTTCATGAAATTTTTGCCTAAACCATCAAAATCCGGTCAATTGGTAGTTACAGTGGACAGAATTGTATGGTTACAGTGAGAGTGGGGTAGAGGACATGGTCGAGGTAGATGGGAAGGAGGTTGAGAAACCCCTCGCTGCCAGCGGTAGTGATGGTGTAGCAGGTGTGGTCCACGTCGGTCCAGGCATTGGTTCCCTGGGCCAAGCAGCGGTTGGCCACCAGGTCCAACACACCCTGAGGGAGACAGAGAACGAGAACAAGGAGGATGAAGGGAAGTCGGAGAAGAGAGGCGTGCCTTGTATGGGTATTTCTCACTGCCCATGAAGACGAGGTGCTCAAGTGTGTGGGGGAGTCCATCATCATCGTGAGCCTCCGTTGCTATGGGATCACGTGACACAACTCACGACACAACAATCAAAGGAGTTACCTAGGCAGAAATATCCGTTGACTAGCGGTCCCTCCACATATGCCAGGCACACAACGATGCCAGTTCGCGTGGAGCGCAGTTTCTGCACCGGTACACCTGCCACAGTGCACTCAGAGAGCAGCTCGTAGCCTTTTTCAGCAGACATACTCGAAAAAGGTCGCATGCAGTTCACAACACGTGTGCGGGCGCGCGCCGTATCTTATCTTTTTATGCGAGAGAAAAATTGAAATCAGAATTTTTGTTTACTCTGCTCTCGATCAACAAAAACTTGATGACACAGCAAGTCCAGCAGAATCGTGGCTATGGCAGAAGCTGCAGCGGAGCCAATGAACTGTGTGGAGGGTGGGCCCGCGGGCCTTCCCGTCCAGACCCCGGAGTTGGACCTCAAGTACTACTCTTCGCTCGAGTACTTCGAGGTGGAGAAGAAGATTGGCCACGGGCAGTTCAGTGTCGTGTACCGGGCCAGGAACACGGTGGACGGGAAGGTGGTAGCGCTCAAAAAGATCCAGGTATGTACCCCTTTCTTGGTTGTAGCTACGAGCCTTTTTGTGTGTCTTTCTCTCAGATTTTTGACATGGTGGATGCTAAGGCTAGACAAGACTGCATCAAGGAAATAGAACTGTTGAAGGTAAGAGTCGGCGGTGTTTTACGGAGAGCTGTGCAAGTATGCAGTATGTCTCTCTCCAGCAACTGAACCATCCGAACGTCATTCGTTACATCTCCAACTTTGTCGAAAACAACGAGGTACGTGTGTAGGCGGGGTTTGGTGTAGAGGTGTATGAAGATGGAGCCGATACTCTATTTCTGCAGCTAAACATAGTACTGGAGTTGGCTGATGCGGGAGATCTATCTAGAATGATCAAGGTATCGATCAATGCATTGGAGAGTACATGCACAGCGTTTTTACTGTTTTTCTGCAGCATTTCAAGAAGAAGAAGCAGCTGATTCCGGAGAAGACAATCTGGCGCTACTTTGTCCAGCTCTGCGGTGCACTCAACCACATGCACTCTCGTAGAGTCATGCACAGAGGTGTGAGCCTTCCTACGTACCGACCTATTACATTTCCACCACTCTCCAATAGATATAAAGCCGGCAAATGTGTTTGTTACGGCGTCGGCAGTTGTAAAGCTGGGAGACCTGGGTCTGGGCAGGTTCTTTAGCTCCAAGACCACTGCAGCTCACTCACTAGGTACATAGCCTCTCCTCACTGTTTTACTATTGTGTGTGTGGATGTTGGCCCCTCTCTCTCTCTCTGTCTCTTCGCTGTGCTCAGTTGGAACTCCGTACTACATGTCTCCCGAGAGAATCCACGAGAGAGGGTACAATTTCCAGTCAGACATCTGGTCCTTGGGCTGTCTCCTCTATGAGGTAATGGACTATGGTAGGACACCTTTTCTTTCTTTACCCCGAGAACAGTCTTTCATTTAAAGAAGGACACCTCACTATTATGGACACTTTATTGGGTCTCATTGGTGTCCTGATTGGAGGGGTTCCACTGTACTGTAGATGGCAGCTCTCCAGTCTCCATTCTATGGGGACAAGATGAACCTCTATTCTCTGTGTAAGAAGATTGAGAAGTGCGACTACCCTCCCCTTCCTGCTGACATATACTCAGAAGAGGTATAAGTATATTCATACAGACCCACACATGTTCCAGTACTTGTCACTTAGTAAAGTGACACCTCAGACCTCTGAATAATATTATAGCACAGTTGGTTCTGGCCCATACTTTTACCTCTGAACGAGGGATTGCTCTGGATAAAATTATCAGAAGTTCCACTGCATGCCCTCTCCCTCCCTGATCTCACTCACAGCTGCGACAGCTGGTGGCCAGTTGCATCAGTCCCAACCCGGAGAGCAGACCGGACATATCACAGGTCTACGAGGTGGCCCAGAGGATGTACGAAGCCACTCGCTCATCCACTACTACCACATGACCCCACCCACACTCCATACCACCTCTCTTTGTATATACCCTGATCCATGCTGTCTGCCTGCATTAGGACACGCACTTCTCTTCCTGTCTTTTCTATGGATGTTCTAGGTTTTGTGAATAGTTGGAAATTGTTATATTATAACACTGCAAAAGTATTACTTTGATCTAAGAATAGTTTCTCGGAACGGAAATGTATAATGCCGTGACGTGTGGTGTGTGATGAACTTGGAGAAGGTTACTAGCTAACACTTGGCAGCCTCGTATATGCCGTGTCCGAACACACCAGTTCTTGAAACAGCATCAGATGCATGGTGATGAAAGGCAGTGGAGTGGGCCTCGTCTGTTCGAAACGTCGTCAGCATTGGACCGATCTGCAGCCAAAGGTGAGTTTTAAAAGTGAAATAACAGCGATCAGAATTTCTTAGAAATAACGACAGCAGCTACAAAATAGAAATTGCTAGAAGACCGAACCACTCAGAAAAATGAAACAACGGACGTAAATTGAACATTGAGGGTTCTGAAGAGAACAATGTCTCACCTTTTGCCATCTCTTCATCTTCCAGAGAGGAGGAGAGTCAACTGGCTCAGAGTAACGTCTCATCAGCGAGGCCCTGGTCTCATACACACCTTGCAACTTCTGCTCAGAGAGAAATACCACCAACGTTCAGAGAGATTGTTATGGGAGAAAGACTCCTATATAGTACCTTCTTGTTGTTTTTCTGTCTTTGTTTTCTCTCAGCCTCTCTCCTCTCCTCCAGCCATCGCTCTCCATAGCGGTGCTCCAGAAGGTCAAACACTGGTGTTGAAGGCCTGGGGAATTGAGGGAGAACAGATGGTAAAAGGGAAAGTTTGACAGAAAAAGAAGAAAAGAACGTAAAAGAGAAAGAAGGAAAGCTAGAGAGAGAGGGAGACCTGGTTGAGATTCCAAACACCGTGTCTGGAGGGAACCGCATCTTGGCAGAGGACGCCTTCTTTCTTTCCTCGTCGTCCCGCCGCCGGATGTCGTGAGTGGCCCGAAAATGCGTCTGCTCCTGCGCTGTCGTCAGCCCGCACTGGACGGACCTCTTGTTCAGAGCTATGAAATCCCTCTCTGGCTCCTTCTTCAGTGGTCCTCGCGTCGGGTGGTGGGCGTTCCAACTGGAGAGTGCTGAGGGAGCGGTTAGCTAATGCAGTGAGAACGCGGAGCGTGCTACCTTCGGATGCTCCTCCGTCGAGACAAACGCTCCTCATGCCGTAGGTGAAGTCAGCGGGAGGGAGAGTGAAGCAGCGTCTCCTCGGCCTCCCCAGCTCCGACTGTAGGCAGATGTATTAAACGGAGGGTTGAGCAGTTCAGACGGAAGACACATACCTGCACGAGGAGAGGGTTAACGGAGAGAGACTCTCGCTGGGAGCCCAGCGCCACCTTGTCCTTCCTACTCATGTTCAGCAGCGAAGACTACACCGACACGAGGAGTAAACGTTGCCGTGGCAACACGGGGAATTACTCGAACGCATGCGCAGATTATTGCGTGGGGGCGGGGGGCTGGTACCTCCAGGATCTAGGATGAGGAATTTCTACAAACATAAACACAGTGTACTAAATTGCATTCATACATCAGCTAATGAAAAGTCTATGGGTTGGCAGTCACAGGCGGTGCCTGCGGTTCCTGGCTTGCCTTCTCCACTGCTTCCACGAGGCTGGCCTGTGACTGCCCCGTGCTGTGATCAATTTCCATCTTCTCCACCATCTGGACCCCCTCCATCTTGTCCATACTGGACTTGGACCTCACTCCCCTCAGCAGAGCTTGGGATAGATTGGCATGGGAGCTGGTACAGCTCTCGGACTTCTGCTCAATAATTCCCTCCTTTGATTTATCACTCTCTGTCTCTTCCTCTGAGGTCTGTTTGCTCTCTGGCTCTTTGGTAGTGGTCTGTTTGCTCTCTGGCTCTTTGGTAGTGGTCTGTTCGCTCTCTGACTCTTTGGTAGTGGTCTGTTTGCTATCTGGCTCTTTGGTAGTGGTCTGTTCGCTCTTGGTAGTGGTCTGTTCGCTCTCTGGCTCTTTCTCTGTCTCTTTGTCAGTGGTGGTTTGCTCACTTATTGCCATATTTTCCACGGTTCCACTGATCATTGCTCCTTCCTCTTTTGATGTTGCTGCTGTTGTTTCTTCTTTCATCTCCCCTGTATCTAGTGTGGAAGCACTCTCAGTTGGCTTTGCCTCTTTGGCCACTGGTGTACTCTCACTTGCCACTGGTTTCTCTTCCGTCTTTTCCTCTTCAGCTGTGGCACCCTCTGTTTCTCCCTCTGTTTCTTCCCCAGCAGTCAGCTCTGTGTTCTGTACCACCGCCTCTGTGTCTGTCTCCTCTTCTTCACTAGCAGTAGAATTTGCCACTGCAGTTGTCTTGTTGTCTTTTTCACTTGTGGCAGAGTTGACTTCCCCTGGTGTCTCCGCTTCATCTGCCTTTGTGTCGTCGGTTTTGGTAATTTCTGCTGTTTTGTCTCCTTCAACTGCTGCTGTTTTTCCCAACTGATCACCCCCGGTTCCCTCTTTCATCTCCGATGGCTCGGCTGTATTTTCCTCTTCATTTGCTTCCCCCACCACTTCACTCGGTGCTGTTGGCTCCTCCTTGGCCACAGTCTCAGATTTTGCTAGCATTTCCTCTTCATTTTCCTCAACCTCTACTCCTTCTCCCTCTTTCTTGGGAGCTCCCTCAATATTTGTCGTGGTGTTTGCCTTCTTGGTCGCTTCTTCTTCTTCTTCAACAGCCTTGGCTGTTTCAGCTGTGGTCACGTTTTTCTCGGGTTCACAGGTTGTCGGGAGTTCTGTTGCAGGTGACGGCTCCTCTAAGGCTGGCTCTGGCGGCGTTGGGTCGCTGCTCACGTGAGTCCCGTCTTCGTCAGGAGGAGCTAAATGAACCTCGACCACTGCTTGGGTGGTCGTAATTCCTGCAGTGTAATCGAAGGTCGAGGACTCGTCACGGCCGTAGGTTTCGGGTCGCTCCTACATTTACAAGAGACGGCTCATAATTTCTCCTTCCAACTGATACTGCGTGTAACTTACATATCCCTTTTCGGTGTATGTCTCTGCAGCCCGCGGAGGTTCGCTTTCGACCGTTCGGACTGGTGGCGAAGAAGTCACCGGCACGACGCGTGCCTTCCCTGGCTCTAAACAAAACGCAGGCGAATCGAATGAGTTTTGTGCGCCTTTAGAGACGAAAGAGTCTATATTTACCTCTAGATGAGCGTTTGCTGATACGAGACGCACCACAACCCATCTTGCGACCGTCTTCGTTGCAGTCGTCGTGTACGTAGCTAGCTAGCTAGCGCTCCAGCTAGCAAAAAGGGGGCGTAGCTCGTCGCATTTTGAGCATGCGCAGACTCAAGAACTTCGAACCGCACACGATGCTCAAGGTTCTCCTGTCAGCTCTGCTGGCTGTGTGCGCTCTAGGCGTGCTCAGACTAGTCTACCTCGTCTCAACGAGAGGTCAGACACGGAGAGGTCCCCGCAGATCCGCCCCGTGTCGGACATTGGTGGTGTTGGGGTCGGGTGGTCACACGGCAGAGATGCTGGCTCTCCTGGCCGGCATGAAGCTGAACAACTACCAGCCGAGGGTGTACGTGGCAGCAGAGGGCGACGATATGAGCGTCAAAAAAGCCGAGGCGTTCGAATCGCGGCAGAATCGAGAAGCTGACATCAGGAGGATCCCTCGAGCCCGTAAAGTCCTCCAGTCCTACGTGACTAGCGTTTTCTCAACGCTCTTCTCTCTCGCGTACAGCTTCCCGCTCGTCTGCGGGGTCTGGCCCGATCTGGTTCTGTGTAATGGACCCGGTACATGCATCCCGCTTTGTGCAGTCGCCTTCCTACTCAAATTTACCGGTCTCCGAAATGTCAGACTTGTCTACGTGGAGAGCATATGTCGCGTGAAGGCTCTGTCTCTTTCTGGCAAACTCCTCTACTACCTGGCCGATCATCTAGTCGTCCAGTGGCCTGAACTGCAGCAAAAGTACCCCAGATCCTCTTACCTTGGTCGAATTTTGTAGCGACAGTCGTATAAAATCGTCGCACGCGCACTTTGAACTCTACGTCTTAACTACGTAGAGTGACGTCATTGTATTAGGCTTTATTTAGAAACTCGGTGCCAAGTCATGATGTCGACGTGTCCAGGAAAAATGCCTTAGACTAGAGTCAGCAGATGATTATTCTCGCTGAAACTGGTGTCTACAATAAGCAGTAGCTATGCCAGAGTCAGAGAAGAGCAGCGGATACGGCAGAGTGTGCGTGTTTCTCACAAGAAGCTTCGGCATCTTCGCATCTCTCGGTTAGTTTAGCACTCGTCTCGTGTTTTGACGTCTCTTTACCCCTGTATCTTGACTCCGCAGTTGTGTTGGTGTGTGGGTTCATCTCCCTCATCCCCATCCCGTCCTACCTAGTCGGCAGCATATGGAGATGCTTCGTTGTAGGAGTTCTTATGATGTAAGTCACACTATCATTTCCTTGGACCCCATTACTGAGCGTGGTGGTCCCACTTCTACACTCAGAGTGACGTCAGTCGTCATGTTCTTCCTGGAGGGGAGTGTGATGGGCCACTGCGTCGACAGACTCTCATTTCTACTCATTGTCAACAAATATATCCGCGACTGGATGAGGGCTGTCCTATACCTGGGGTCAGTACACCTTCTCTCAGCACCTTCAAACTAAAGTTTTAGATTGGTATACATTGGGTGCAAAATTTTCGTATTTCGTGCAAAGTTTCCGTACTTCACTGTTTCGTATCCACTTTGTTGCCACCCCTTCAGGACACTGTTTTCGAGTTGGAAACTCTGCCCTCATAGCTTTTACTAAAGACTGTTGCGTATACACTATTTGTATGAGAGGCTGTTTCTTCCTTTTTCTTGTAGGTTGGCTTGTATTCCAATAGCTCTGTTTTGTCTCTCTGCCTCCACCATTATTGGTCTCGGTCTCACCTTCATCGTTGGAGCACTCAATTTTGTTCTTGCTATTGGACAGAAGTAAGTCACTCAGAACTTTGCTCTCTGACAGGGTGGTGATGTCCGTGTACACTGGTGTGTGTTTAGGGGAGAGCATTCAGAGAACTATGACAGAATGAGGTGGTCAGATCTGACGGGAGACGGGCAGGCGTCTTCGGGAGGAGAGGAGAGCGAGAGCGAGGAGAAGACAAGACTGCAGTCTGCATGACACACACACGCACACCTCTTTCCCCTCTCTCTCCCTCTAATGTGTACATATTATCAGACAACCACCGCTGCCATTCAATGCTTATAATGTCATTCACAACTTCAATCCAACATGCTGGTGGTGGGGAGTGGTCTTTGGTGCTGTTGTCACGGTAACGTATCAGGCAAAAGTGCCGCCGTCGAAGCCAAAAGCAGAGATCCTGGTCCCACGATTTGGGCTTCTGCAGTGAAAAGATGGAGTTTGCGTTCGATGTGAGAGGCGTCCTTCCCGATGCAGTCACTCGTGTCTCGAGGGACCAGCTGCCAGGCCTCAGAAACAACCAGTGAGGGGATCAGAGCCGCCATAGGTAGCTGTGTTGATCCCTGCACTCGCAGGAGTCGAGACGAACGGAGCCAGCAACTAGCCACGATCGTCCATAAACTCGGAGCAGCATCTTCCAAGGTCTAAGATAATCTGTACTAGACTGCATGACTGGCTCCTCTGCAGGCTCAGGGGCTGCGGGTTGCAGTGACGACCTACCAGAAGCTAATGGCGTCCTCCCACACTCTCTACCTACTGAGAGACGATGGGTAGGGGTTAGTTCGATTTTCCAGCTCGCTCACTCTCTTATTCGTCACACACAGTGAGCTGCCAGTGGTGGTTGGTCTTCTCAAGGTCGGCAGAAAAAAGCTCTTTCTTCAAGTGAGTTCCTGGGACTCCACTTGCCTCTCTGGCCAGTATAAGATGTTGTATTCATGGCTGGCAGGATCTCCTCGGTGTTCAGAGAGAGACAGAGCCAATGTGTGTCCTCGATTTTTACATCCACGAGACCCGACAGAGGGCAGGGCTTGGTCGCAGACTATTTCAGACCATGCTGGACGTGAGCCGCTTTGTACATACAACCTCCCATTTTATTCTGTGTGTGTGTTGGCAGATTGAGGGGCTGAAGGCAGCAGAGTTGGCAATCGACAGGCCCTCCACTAAGTTCCTCTCTTTCCTTAGAAAGCACTACGGTCTTCACCTCCATGTCAAACAGGTGAGCCTGCTTCACTTACCCCTGATCGCCACTCACCCCTCAATGATCTCCCCTGATTGGTGCTGTGTGTATATAGGGAAACAATTTTGTGGTCTTTAGTCAATTTTTTCAAAGTAAGCAGACTCGGCAAACAAAAACTGTCTATACATCATTTTCTTTGTTTACACCGTTTTTTGTTTCTAGACTTTTCTCGACCTAACTCTAAACTAACCAGCAATCTAGAAAGGTCAGTTTCATCAAAAACATCAGCATCTTACACTCTTATGTTGTTCATTGACAGTGGTAAGGAGCAGAAGAAAATAGAGATAGTACAGAACGGAGTGGTGGAGGATTCACCCAGCAAGCTGCCCTCTACTGAGGAGTCTCTGAAGCCTATTACCACTCGTGGCAAGAGCCAACAGCAGTGGATTCTCCCTCCTCCACACGACGGCAACAATGTAAACTGGAGCCCGGAAACTGTGCTTCTTCGCAGCAGGCAGTATCTGCGACCAGTTCCCTGTGACATTATCACAGGGGCCCCCCTTCCGACGAGGGAGAGGCCTTCTCAAGCCTGCCACAGAGGAGAGAGAGCCCCTCTACTAACGATGAGGGAGAAGAGGTGTCTGAAGGGAGGGAGCAGACTGGGATTCGGAGGTCCGTTTTCAAAGTTAAGTCAGACAGCCACACCCCAGGGGTGGCGGCTGGCGGGGCAGGGACTAAGGCCCCAGGACTCGGTCTACTCCAGGCACAGTCTCGGTTCCATACGGCCATCATCACATGCACTCATATCCCCAGACCACAATCCAGACGACCGCTCCTCTGGCAACAGAAGTGATCGATTCACATGAAATACACTGTCATTGTTTTCTTATTAAAAATCAGATTTAAAGGCAAGGGTCAATTAAAATTTAAATTTATGGGTTGATGATACAAAGAGAAAAATATTTATTATGGTGTTAAATAATTGGTATAATACAGAGACAGCTGATGGAGTAAACAGTTCAAAAATGTACGAGGATCATCTATTTCTCGGCTGAGTATAATAGAAGAGAAAATATTAATTGATATGCAAGCAAGAAAAGTAAGCTGGTCTGCACTTACATCATAGCTTGGCTCTACAACCAGAGGTTTTCCGTTCTTTGAAATGGCTTTTCCGTGAAGGTTGTTGACGGCCTTAGTTCCCCCCTCGGCATCCATGAACTGCAGAGAGTGCTCACATCATGAATGGGAATGTGACAAGAGCTGAAAACTCAGGGTATATAGGAGAGTTTCCAACCAATGAAATAACATGGTATATACTCACAATGTAAGTGACATTTTTCCTCTTGGGGTCAGAGACCATTTTCAGGACTTGGCCGTAGCGGCTGAAGACCGTTCTGAGGTTCGCGGGGTTGTGATCGGCGGACATGTTCTTGACGAACAGCTTCACGTGATCCACTCCCGCCAGGTCTGCGAGGGCGCTGGCGGCAGCGGGCGGTTGGGGAGGAGGGGAGGGAGAACGCGCTCTCTGGAGGGAAAACAGAGCATCAGTGTGAAATACCATGGCTATCGTGGCACTCATTTGATGTATAAGTATGCAACGGTCGTACGCAGATGCCTTGCGCCAAGTAAGACCTGCAGTCGCTTCCAGATCGCTACAGAGTTCATCTACGCAGAGGTAGGTGAACGTCATACTATACGCCATGCAAGCCGATGACCGCGCTCACCTACCTCGTGCTCCATTCCGACGTCCCTCGGCCGCACGTGTCTTCGCGCATGCGTAGAACAAACAGACATTACGCACGCCACGCAGCAGAAACGATGATGACCGCGCGCTAAATTTAGAGCTGCTATGGGGTGGCTTACGTATTTCTCGACCACTAGACGGTGACCCGGGGAAGTCTGGTAGCCGTTCAAATTGGCCACCACCTCTTCTGCTCCCTTCACATCCATAGTCTGCCAGGAGAGAGAGGGAGAGGGAGGGAGAGGGAGGGAGAGAGAGAGAGTTCAGAATGCAGTGAGGTGGGTCACTGACCACGTAGACAATGGACGAGTCAGTAGTGTGGGGATCAAGATCCAACACATCGCCATAGCGACCAAACAGTTCTTTTATCTTTGAGTCGGACATGTCTTCTGTTGGACACTTTACGTAGAGTTTTCCGTGCTGTGTGGGTGAGAGAGGGCAGAGGAGGTGAATGAGATGAAGGAGTGTGGGTGAGAGAGGGCAGAGGAGGTGAATGAGATGGAGCGAAACAATCTTACCGGATTAGCATGGTCTTGTCTTGAGTGTCTTGTCCTTCTCAAGTTGGGCGAACCTTCTGAAGAGAGAGAAATACTACAATGATGTATTATACTAGTATTTCATCTTACCAGAGTCGTCATGGCGAAGGGGGCGGGGCACAGTTTTGGCTCCTCCCAGACTGGACATGATGCTATGTTTAGCTCTACTGAGGTCGAGCCTTGCCTGTCTCGGACTGCATACAGCACATTTTGAACAGTTGACTGCTACCAAATGATATACTCTTACCGTGAGGAATCTCTGCTGCTAGGAGGAACACGTTGTAGGAAGTTTGAAGACCTTAGGGGGGCCCACTGGGTGGGTGTGGCTTCTTGATGGGTGGGTGTGGTCTCCCGCTGAGGAGTCACACTTCTTGCCGATGTGACCGTAGCAACAGGCGATGCTGTCTGTTGTCTAAAGGTGGTGTTTTGTTGAATGATGGGTGTAGTTTTCCTTTGAACGGTGGGTGTGGTCTCCCTGGACATGGCTTCCCTTCGGATGTTGGGTGTGGTTTCCGTTGGCATGGTGGGTGTGGTCTCCCTGAGCCTGACTTCCTTTCGGGTGGTGAGTCTGGTCTCCTTGGGTTCTCTAAGTAAGTTACTATCAGCCCTTTGATTGGTTGTGACTTCTCTCTGGGAGGAGGAAGTGATGTCATTGGTGGGTGTGGCCTCACGGGCGAGGGGCGTGGTCTCTCGTGATGACTCGTGTCCGGGAAGGGTGAGGAAGACGGAGTCCTCTGGCTGGTCCTCCATGTGGGACGCCCAGTCCGCCACATGCTGGGCAAAGAGGGAAAAGCAAGCAATACTTCACACAATTTGTGGGTACCATCTTACCCCAATTGTCTGTGTTTCCAAGTCAGTGGAACTGGACCACTGTCTCCTGGGGACTGGCTTGACAGCTGGCTTGCCTTCATTGTCAGAGAACGTGAGGTAAAGACATTGAAGGTGACAGTATTACGGTAACCTGCAGTAAACATCAGTTCCATCACTTCCACCGGCGGATTATTGGTGTGTGTCTTGAACAGACGAACACTCACAGGTTGACGGAACTCTTCTTTGACTGCAAGCTGGGCGGGGATAAGAAGTCAGTGAGTGGATTTATACCCGAGACAGTGCTGGTTGGTCAACTCACCACTTCAATAGACAGCCCTTCCGTAGTAGTGACATCGTCAAATTTCTCACATTCCTACAAAAAAACAACACCGTTTCGAAAAATAATCAGGACTAGTTAAATGCAGCGACTTTTACCTCTCGTGTGAACGTGACGTGATCGGTGGTCGCTATGTTACAGTGAATCGCTCGAGGTGGGAGGAGTTTGAACTTTGACCCTAGAGGTATGAGCTCGTGTTGCTGTCTCTCCTCGGAGTTTCCAAAGTCAATGTACCTGACAGTGAATGTCATGAGAGGCTGGAGGAGAAGAGAAAGGAAGGGAAGGAGAGAGAGTGAATTATAGTGGAAGGACTCTGTGAAGGACTCTGTAAATAACGGACACTTCTCTATAAGGGACACTTGGTTCTGCCCCTTACTAATACCATTACTCCAAATAAGAGACACCTCTAAATATAGGTCTTTGAAATGGCAAAGATGTCCCTTATTCAGATGTTGTCACTGTATGCTGAGTCCGTACCGCTCCAGGACAGACTCTCTCAATCCGGGCCCGGTACCAGTCCTCGTCCTCTGAGAACCGGGCAGTGCAGAGCTCTCCCTCGTGGTAGAAGACTGGTGTGAATGCCTCGTTGTCTCCGCGGCCTGCCCCGACCTGCAGAGTCTCCTGGAGACGGTCGTAGGAGGCTCCTATCTCTGAGGAGAGGACCAGCTGGCACCAGAAGCTGCCCTCTGCAGACAGCTCCGTAACAATCTCCACCTCCAGTCTCACTCCTGTGTGGCATAGTGGCAGTTGGTGGAGTGAAAAACGAGCCTTGATTTGATATATTTTGAAGACAAAGGACTAAATTGGAATCCATGCTCCACAAAAATGGTGTGCTACTTGTGTTGGTGGTTATGAGTCATGAACTGCTCTTCACTGAACCAGCTAACCAAAACACTCACCAATCTTCACCGATGGATGAATATTCTCAACTGCCTCCACAACTTCATCCTCTCCTGCCTGGTCTTTGTCGTCATTGGCAACACCAGCATTGCGCAACACTCCCTCCACCTCGTCCAGTCTGGGGGCATATCATAATGATGACACGTGGGTAAAGAGACCACACCCACTAATTAGACTCACTGCAGAGGTCCTGGTTTGGTTCCAGTTTGTGACTCCTTTGTCAGTGGAATGGAATGAGGACTGACGCCTGAATCGGAACTGGTTGGAGGGTCTTTACTATGTGGAATGGAATTGAGATCCGGGATATCTTGAGGTGGAATGGAATCACGACTGTCATCAGTAGGTAGGAACATATCGGTTCCACTGTCATTTGGAGTGGTATCGGAATTTGGAACGGAATCGAGACCTCCTTCGGTCTGGAGTGCAGATGTGGAACGTTGTGAGTTTGGTGACCCTGTGACAAGTGGGGAGGGTGTGGGGAGACGAGGAGGGGAGGAGGAGTCTGACTGTAGCTGCGGCGTGGTTTGTGATGGTGATACAGTGGAGGGAGGAGGGGAGGTGCCATGTGTGACTAGTGATGGTGGGACAGTGTGAACATCAGAAGGCGGGGCTAAAGATTGCGAGGCTCCTCCCACCTCCCTCTCGTCATTCATGGCTTCAGTCGGCGGGTCGGAGGATATCTGAATAGTTCTTTCTTCACCGTTCTGTTGAGAGGACGGGACGACATCGTTGGGCGGGGTCTCCCTCTGAGTAATCACGTTAGCAGTTGTGGTTGTAGTGGGTGTGGCCATCTTTTCTGTGAAACGTATATCCCTCGACTTGAACTTTGATGTTGGCTGAATAAAACACAAATTGCATAAATTATGTCATATTTTTGCATGGGTATATAGATCAAAGGCAACACTGGTGCTTTCCCTTCATAAAAGAACACTTAGCACATGGGCATACTTCAAGCACAGGACAACCCTCTATAGCTTTGTCAATCACGTGCGAATGTCTCAGTGCATTATTTAACCTCTGAGTAAAGGACACTTCTTTTCAACCTAGGAGGCCACCTCAGTGTAAAGGACAATTTACACAGTCCCATATAGCGGGCCCCGGATTACACTGCATTATGTCATGACAATTTCTACAAGCCACACCTCCTTGACTCTGGCGGCAGTCACCAAAATCTTCCCCACGTCAAACACCTGCTCCTGGGTGTGGTCCTCGAGACGGATCAGATAAACCGGCCCCGCCTTGTCCACCTCGCTCCGCCCGAGAACATCGGCCACCAGGTGCTTGTTGTGGGTGCAGTCAGTAAAACTCCACCTCATCTGTAATACGAGAGCAACAATACCACCACCGTTTTTTCTGCTCACAGCTGTGGTCAGTTTATAATAATGCGGAACCAAGTGTCCCTTATTCAAGAGGGCTTAACTTGCAAGCATCATCAAGAGGTCTTAACTTGCAAGCATCATCAAGAGGTCTTAACTTGCAAGCATCATCAAGAGGGCTTAACTTGCAAGCATCATTTATTCGGGTGTCCTTTATTCAGAGGTATATAGTATTGTTGTGTATAAACACCTCTCTGGTGTTGAAGTCGATGGAGAGGTCAGAGGTCAGTCTGACGTGGATCATCTGGAAAGGTAGGGCTCGGAACCTGTCGGGGAGGGGGTAGAGAGAGGAGAGGGGGGCCTCCTCACTTCCTCCATGGTCCAGGAAGAAGTACTTCGCCTATGGTGAGAGGGAGATAAGGAGTAATGGGAGAAGTTGGCAGTGATAGCAAATACAAAACTTTGAAAATGTCCTACTTTACATGTTTCAGTTTTACTCCATCTATGCCAAATGGACGAAGCCTATAAGACAGACTGCAGTCCCACACAAATGCAAGTTTAGAAAGGTCACACAGAGACTGATAGAAAGAGACCCGTTATCTTGAACAGATAAGCTTGCAATTTCTGTTCCAGACTCACCACTCCCGGGTGGGGCAGACTAGTTCAACTTCCCCAGACTCACCACTCCCGGGCGGGGCAGACTAGTTACAACTTCCCCAGACTCACCACTCCCGGGCTGGGCAGACTAGTTACAACTTCCCCAGACTCACCACTCCCGGGCTGGGCAGACTGGTGACGACGGCCCTGTACCAGCGACCGTCCTGCGAGAATCGACCGACGCATAGTTGTCCCGGCAAACACTCTTCCAGTGGGTCACACGACTGCGGGACCTCAGACCTGTATACACAACATCAATGCTTTTCACCAACAACACATCAGCAGCATTCATGTACATACATATGGACTAGTGAAACCATTCTTAACGAGCAGGGGCTTACTCACAGTGAGTCAGATATATACTGGAGGGCGTACTCCAGTTTCCAAGGGTTTGAAGTGACGCAGCGGACCCAGAATGTTCCGTTGGGCTGTAGTCCTCCCACTGCACTCACCACTACCCTTTCTCCCACCATCACATCCTCACCACTTACCCACATCCCCATAGAGAGAGCCTGAGACATGAGAGAGAGAGAGAGAGAGAGAGAGAGAGAGAGAGAGCGAGAATGGATAAGGAGAGAAAGAAAACGTTTTTTGCCTGTTTATTTCATTTGACGCATGAAATACAACGTTATTGGTTACCCAATGCATAGTATGCCATAAGAAAAACATGTTATGAACATGGGTCATGAGCAAGAGAGAGAGAGAGAGAGAGATGGAGTTTGGAGACGTACCTTGACGATGTAGTCGTGGATGTTGGAGCAGAACCCGAGACCCGGGTGGGCCGTGAGGTGGGAGTGGTGAGGGGAGAGGGGGGAGGAGAGAGAGGTGAGGAGAGAGGGTCCCTCATCCAGCAGTTCTCGAGATGACGTCTCTGACACCCCCGAGTCTGCCACCAGCTGGGAGAGAGATTTGCGAGAACCACACTCACACACACAAAGAGAGAGAGACTCGGGTTGCAATACTGCATCAATATAGTCAGTTGGAGGGGGAAATGACACATTCTTACATTAATGCTCCATGTATCAAGGTGAATACATACATACATACATATGTATTAGTCAAGTTAATATACACGTAAGCCTTCGTAGAATGTGTGTAGAATTCTCCAAACTCGTGCTCTGAAATGTCCACAATCCCAATTTCACACACACTAGCTAGCCCATTAAATACGTACTTTCCTAGCCAGGTTTATTTGTCCAGTGAAGAGTGACTCTCTCTCGGCAAAGGCCGCCATTTTTCTGGCTCTGGTCTCCTCCACTGACTGACGCAGCTCCTGTGCAGTGACACATCAGAATACATTCACATTGAAAGTGTCCTTTATAGAGAGGTGTCCTTTATTTGGAGGTAGTGTAATACACCAATGTGTTAGTATGGGGCAGAACCAAGTGTCCCTTATAAAGAGGTCTCCTTTATTTTCACTGTAGTACCATAGGTATGGAGAGTTGAGGATTACACTTTCCTTTCTCAAACAACTTACTTCTTCCTTCTCGTCCAACAGAGAACGCCAGGCGGCCATGTTTGCTGCTATCTGGTCCAGCGCTGCAGCATAGCTGGAGAGACATATGGAGAAGGAAGACAAAGGAAGACGTGTGGAGAGGTGAAAGAGTTGTTCAGTCTTACTCACTTCTCCTCTGTTTTCAGTTTCCGTTTCTCCAGTTCGCTGAGAGTGGTGTCACTGCAGTTCTCAGCAGCTCTGTGGTTGCAGAGTCATCAACCACATGGAACATGACTTGGCACCAACTTACCTTGTCAGCTCCTGAGCCAGCAACTCAATCTCTGTCACTCCCTGTGCCTATCGGAATAACAATTTCATCCCTCCTTCATCTAATCGCAGGACCACTATTCATCCACATACCTCTTTCTCTGGGAAGCCATTTGATGTCTCCTCAGCCATGGTGGTCTTCTGTTGTGAGAAGATTTCAAACAAGAATAGCTCTAGCAATTGACACACAGTATGACCGGATACCGACACTCCTCCGCATGATTACATACTCACACTGGTCATACAACAATTTACACCACCATTGACAAAAGAGGGTGAAGAGGGACGTAGAATCGTTTGGTGCGGCAGCTAGTATCGTTTCTGAAACGGAGGCAAAGAAAGCCTTGCTTTACTTACTTTTTCTCTTACTTTCAGCAGGCTACGGGACTTTTCCCCTGTGGCTATCGTCAAACGGTGCAGGTCCGTCACTGACTCCCTGCGATCCCCAACCTGACCGCCACAAAACCTAAGAAGTCAAGTCGAAATGTCCCATTCCAATAAGTGCACACCGCTCAGGTGCGCGCGCACCTCTACTCCAAATAGTGCGCACCTCTCTGATCTCCCTGCAAGCTCTGATCTGGGTGCACACAATGACGGACCTGGAGCCGCTCAATCCGCACCAAGTGTCCATCAACATGGACCCTCCACCGCCGCGCTCCAAACAGCTTTTGCGCGGCTCAAAAGCGGCCGTGACCGACCTTGTTTACTTCATCGCCCCCACCACCGAGCTTGCCATCAAGATGGACGCGGCCGGAGGGCGGCTGGTGAAGAGATCCAGCGGCCGGTCCCTCGTCCAGCACATTAACCTGCCTCCGCAACGCCGCGTCGGTTTCTTCAGGGACTTTTTCACGACCATAGTCAACTCCCGCTGGTACTGCCTCATCCTGTACTTCAGCGCTCTCTACGTGACCTCGTGGCTCTTTTTCGGCTCCATCTGGTTGGGACTAAACACCGCGCTGGACTCTGGGGGAGGCGGGAACGTTACGTGTGTGACTGACGTCATCGATTTCCCGTCTGCTTTTCTGTTTTCCATCGAAACCCAAATGACAATAGGCTACGGCTTTAAATACATCACCAACGAGTGTCGAACAGCTATTTTTATCATTATAGTACAATGTGTATGTGGTCTGCTCATTGACTCGTTTCTACTGGGGCTGATCTTCACGAAGCTGAGTCGACCACGAAATCGCAGGAGGACACTTCTGTTTAGCGATTACGCGGTGATCCGAGACGGGGAGGGTGCGAGGGTGCGAGTTCTGGAGTTCAAGATAGCGGACGTGAGGAGGTCACAGGTCGTCGAGGCGCACGTCCGTCTCCAGCTCTACTGGTACCGAGAGTCCGCGGGAGGAGGAGGAGGGGAGCTGCGGCAGTACGACCTGGATGTGGGGTACGACGAGGGGAGGGACCGCATCTTCCTCCTCACTCCAGTCTCAGTCTTCCACTACATCACTGAGCAGAGTCCTCTCTACGGCCTCACTTGTGAGGACCTTGCCTCCTCCACACTGGAGCTGGTCGTGATACTAGAGGGCATCGTGGAGGTCACAGGTCTAACTTCACAGGTATTCTGCTGGGGAGTTTCCCCCATTCTCGCACAATCAGCTGATGCTGTTTACAACAATCAAACTAAACACACACACACACACACTGTGCTAACCTCAGGTGGTGCCAACATAGATAGTAGAGCTTGGACCTGTAAGCCACTGCTACTGTACTAGCGAAACTAGAAAATTTGCCAGTAAAATCACACACAGTGATGCGATATTATGATCTTGTTGCAGGCCCTGTGGTCTTACACGGGTGATGAAATTCTGTTGGACCGTCAATTTGTGTCGACCATCAGCCACAGACACGGCAGGTGGCAGGTGGACTTCTCAAAACTCAGCCTCACTTCTCACTGTCAGCCTCAGCCGCAGGAGAGAGACGATGAGACCACACCCACCCAGACAACGAGACTTCCAACCTCTGACCTCCACGGAGAATATTAGTTATAGTCTAGAGTACATTGTTTTGCTTGAGTGTCTTTGAGGCAACAAAAATTAATAATAATAATTCTCTATACAAAATACCTTTACAAGTATATATAATTATAATGGAGTTCAGAAATAGTGCTAATGTGCAGCGTAGGTGAAGTGAAATATAATAATTGGGTTGAGTTTAGTGGGTGTTTGAGGAAGTGTTGTTGCTAGAATCCGGCCCTTTCTTCTTCTCCACGATAGATTTCTTGATCTGTAGACCGATGGCCTTTGCCATGGGCGGAGGGACTGCATTTCCCACCTTGTGTGTGTGTGTGTGTGTGTGTGTGAGTGCGAACCAGAAATTGAACTGAACAGACAGTTCCACAGTTAGCGTAAAGCGTATGTACTACAAATTCAGTACGTGGACAATTTTGTCTGAGGTTGAGAGCTGACCTGTCGGTGTTTGTCGAGGACGTTGCCAAAGAAACGGAAGGTGTCGGGGAAGCCCTGAGATCTGGCGCACTCCCTGACACTCACCACCCGGTGCTGCTCTGGGTGGAGGACACGCCCCTGTAGGTGGCGGTCACCAGAATAATATTATCAATCATTGTCATCGGGACGGTTTCACTAACAGGACCCTATGAAGGCCGCAACTTTGTTTTGTGTTAGACAAAGTTTCAATATGTATGATGGTCCACGCAACATGTTACACACAATAGGAAAAAATGCCTTCTACTTCGTTGGACTAAAACTGAAAGTTGCCTCATTAACTGTGGCCCTTAACTGTTCTTTAACAGGAAAAACCTGTTTACCCATAGACTCAAAGTCGACAAACCTGTTTCCCCATTGGCTCGGGGTTGGTGACGGTGGTGCTAAAGAATCCGTCCCACTCCAATCGGCCATAGAGCCCTGCCCAGTGATTGTGTCTGTTGCCGGTGTGGGGAAGACACCAGGGGATGAGGGTGCCAAACTGCTTGTCAGCCGGGTCGCACGACTTGCTCTCCGCACACGAGCACACGCCACGCAGGGAACCATTCGGATCACGTCCGTTCCTCTTGTCGTGATGGGTGTACTTCCTGTAGTTAAAGCAAGTACATAACTGCTATAATTTAGAAATACAAAACGCAAGATCATTAGGGCCCAGTGCAAGGTGCAATACATAAGACAACGTTCTCTTCAATAAACCTATACCCACATGTGTAGTAAAATGTAAAATTCTCAAGGAAAGGATAAAACTAGAGCTGTAATGAGAGGGTATGGTTTTGTAATCATCCAATGCAAGTTTCCTCGAAGTGCCTCAATGTGTGATAATCAGACTAACAGTTTCTTGGCCCATGCTCCGTCTGAGAGTCGGACCTCGATGTTGGGAAGGTAGCGCCAGTCGGCACCGGGCAGGACGGGGATGTGCCTCATTCTCGCAGCCACCAGAGGGTTCATCTCTTTGCAGATGTGGTCTGTGAGTATCGGCTGCAGCTGCCTCCCCCTCACCTGTTGGCGGACACACAATTGACAAACGCTCTACGCACATGCTCAATACACCAAGTTTCCTAGGGACTCTGAGAATAATACCTAATGGTACAAAAACGTGTGTGAATTTTTGACTGTATGGAGGGCATATACAAAGCTCCGCCCACCAATCTCTGGAAGTGGGACTGCGGTTCGCCGGAGTAGCCGATCTTGAGGGCGGAGGCTCCGTTCTTGATGTCGGGGAGGTCGGACATGGCGTCTCTGACTGTGATGGTCCTCAGGGGAGCCGACGACATCCTCGTGATGTTGCAGTTGAACTGGGAGAGGGAGAGGAGAAAAGAGAGATTCGAACACAACACACTCTAGGTCAGCTTAGAATTGTGCAATGTTTGACATTTATCATTTCATAGTCGTCAGATTAGGCATGGTTCAGATCATTTCCTCCCCCCATCTGGTTCACTGATTAAGGTGGGAAGAGAGGGGGGGGGGGTGCGGTGAATACCTTCTTCTCGTCCAGGATGACGGTGAGTTGGACACCTCTCGGACTGAAGCAGTGGGTGGGCTCTGGATAGAGTGGTAGGACCTCTCCTGGAGCAGCTGCCAGGAGTATAGCCCTTCGTCTGGTCTGGGGTACCCCGTACTGACCGGCCTGGAGTACTCCAAATGTACACTGAAGAAAGAGAAGTGAGGGTAACCAGGAAGACAAACAATACTGAAAATTTTCATTTTCGCAAACACTTTCAGGTTTTTTTAAGAAATAGTGATAGACTTGAATCCACCCGATATTTTTACTGGCTGTGCAGAATTTTTAAAAGAACAGTTTGAGGAATGGACTAAAGCTAAACATTGTCATCAGCACACTAGTCTACGGTCAAGATCATGTGATCTGTGCCAAGATCATGTGATCTTTGACGAGATCATGTGATCCATGAGGATATGTATAGTAGTTATGCAGGTTCCCATATTGTACCTGGTAGCCCATCTTGACGAGGCAGCGCAAGGCCAACTTGAGAACCATACTTCTCTTGAACGACACGAAGTTCCGCACGTTCTCTAGCAGGAAGAACCTCGGTCGGTAGTAGTCACAGTAGCTCAGGTAAGACGCCACCAGGGAGTTCTGGGAACAGCCATGTGACCGTCACATGACCCAGGCATGACATACATGAAGAGATCATTATTCTAAGCCAGAGCGCTGAGCCTAACAGCCGAGCCTGAAATCTGGGACGCAGTGGAATTTGGTATCCTTGTTTAGTGCCTGCTTAGTTGTGTTCTATATGGAGCTGATTGTTCACCGTACATGTGACGTATGGGAACTCTGACTAGATCATGTGATCCACGACGAGATCATGTGACCACTGACCTTGAACTGGGAGTATTCTCTAGAGTTGAAGCGGTTCATTCCACTGAAGCCCTGGCACGGAGGACCTCCACAGAGCAGCTCCACCTCCCCCCTCCTCGGCAGAGGTTGGCCCGAGTCATTGGTGTCTTTACCCTAGTGTGGAGGGGACAGGGGAAGAGGAATACCACATTCAGTGGTGGTGGATGTTTGTAATAGCAGACATACAGGGGAACAACCATGTGACTGTCACATGACCCAGGCATGAGATGGGGGGAAGGCTGAAGGTAAGAGCGAGATAGAGGGAAATGAAAGTTAGCAAGACAGGGGGAAAAAGATGAACGTTTGGAGCGAGATAAAGGGAGAGAGATGAAAGAAGAGACGAGGAGGTGAGGAGACGCACGTCCATGACGTAGCGCAGAATGAGGTTGCAGTCGTCCGTGAGGACGATGGAGTCGGGGTAGTTGAGTTTGAAGGCGTTGGCAGCTGCTTCGTCCTTCTCCACCGCCCAGCGGGCCTCCGCCACTCCACTCTGGTGGAACCCCTCCGTCAGACCTGTGGTGGGAGAGACGAACCTCTCTCATCTTTCTCCCTCCTCCCTCCCTCTGTTTTTCCCCCTTCCACTCACTGTACCCGTACTGAAACAGTAAATCTAGAACACAGGTTTTTGAAATAAAAATCCTAAAAAATTCTTGTGTGTTGGGTAAGTTTGTAACAAGACGTACTACCCCCGTTCACAAGACAACGGTTTGGTGAGACAATCTCGGTGCTAACCTCCGCAGCCAGCAAAGACGTCCAGGCATCTCAGAGGAGTGAACTGCTGGGAGTCAAAGGACGCCATCTTCTCTTCCCCGGCAGCTCGAACCTTCCCCTTCCCTTTTCCCTTACCTTTTCCCTGTGATCAGTGAACCAACACACGTAATGGCAGCAGACACGAAATGGACTATACATCCGTACCTTGCCTTTCCCTCCACTGGCTCTGGCCTCATAGGGAAGATCTTCAAACTCCTGAGTGGAGCTGTTGTAGGCCTGCGCGGTGGTAGAGGAAAATTTTAATGTGGATCAACATTAAACCAAATATTATATATGTGTGCATAAAAAATTTAAAGTTCTAGACCAATTGTGTTACATTGCCCCATTATGAATGTATTAGGCTCCATACATAACATGTGGATACATCATTACCTCGAGGAAGTAGAATCGGTCCGAGGCCTGGTTGAACCAGGCGTCTCTCTCTTGAGGCTCCATCATCTCCGCACACACCACCTCACACCTCCCACACACCACCTCCCCCTCCACCTCCTCCTCTGTGATGGTGGGGAATTAGGTCCAATTACATCATAATGACGAAACATTACGTAATTATGATGTAACTGAGGAATCAGTGTCTCACCTTCATCTCCCCAGTAGAGGAGGCAGAGGTCGGACTCTCTCCCAGCTGCAGCCCCTCTGTGGGTGTCCTCTGGCCGGTAGAACATGGCGAGCTTCAAATAGAGTTGAGAGTTCCGGGTCAGTTTGCTCCCACTCCTCTGGTAAATGGCTTTGATACGACCTGCAGCAGTGGAGATTATATAACCACACAACACTCACCGCATACCTATTAGCGCAAGTGCAATCACTAAGTACGGTAGTACTTAGTATATAGGGACGGGTTCCTTCTTTTTTAAATTCGCAGGATTTTTCATTTACTTGTATAGACTACGACTGTATGATGTTGTCTTTAGAGATGAGGACAACATTCAGGCCAAAGGACCCACTGACTTTACAGACCCATACGTAACACGCACAATTCTGTTTTCACAAACACAGTTCACACTTAACCAGCCGCGGACAGACACCCATGGCGTCCAAAGGGTTAAGAGGGAGAGTTCAGAGTTCACACACCAATTTGGAAAGGCTTCGGAGCGTCCGAGTTGCTACCCTTCACGTAGTCGGATTTACGATACAGCTCTGAATACCTCTCCTCGTCTTCGTAGATCTGTGGGAGGGACGGGGTTAACGTGGCGCGTCTCGGCGTGGAGCAATGGGGTTAATAATTAACGAACTGACACTCGGATTGGTCTTGGTTTTCGGAGTGGTGCGGGATTTCACGGCGAAGCGGTGTTTGTCAAGTGGAAGGTAGACACCGTCTCCGACTGCATACATCGCCCCCTTGTAGGAGAATGAACTGAGGAGGCACAGTGATACAGTGGACATCTTCAAACCCTCGAATGGCGAGACATCCCAGAATACACATTACATCACTGTTTATTTTCATGGCCCACCAACAATTAATGTGCAACCTATAAAAAAAAAAAAATTGTCTAAGGGAAAATTTTTAGATGGTTGGTAAAACATTCCACATTTCGGAACTGGAAGAGACCTAATTGTGTTAATGTAGCAACTACAACTCATACTATAGGGAGAGGGAGAGGGAGAGAGAAGGGGAGTTTACCTGTAGTAAGTCCTGACCGTGTCAGACTCCTCCCCTGTCATCCTGCTCCCAGGAGTGCCAACTTTCTCACTCTCCCTTCGAGAGTTTCGCACACAGCTCTGGCAGACGAAGGGGGCGTGGCCATCGTCGTCTGTACGGTCGTCGTCGGGGGGCGGGTCCTGGAACCGTGCCAACTTGGGATCATACCTGGACCAGAACGGAACAGAGACTGTGAACATTAGAGGTGAAGTGAACCAACCACATCTGGTAGAAGAAATGAGAGCCTTCCTCGTCCTCCTCGGCCCCGCCCTCTGGCTCGACTCCGCCCAGCTCCACCCAGTCGGGAGGGTGTTGGCGGTGCTCCACCTTTACCAGTCCCAGGACCGCCCCCAGAGGTATGTCCTCGCATTCATCCACCAGAAACAGCTCCATCGGATCTCCAACCTTTACAACACAGTCAAACAATCCACCAACAGTTTTAGCAAACACAGTTTATTGAAGTGGGTGCAAGTACGGCGGAACCTCTGCCTCTAAGGACACCCCTGAAATGAGGACACCTCTCTAATAAGGACACCTCTTCTTTCTCCAAGAACAGTTCTTGCGGTAAGCCCTGAAAAATGGACACTTCACTAAGTTATTTTCTGCACTTTAATACCCAAATGCGAGGATGCTGTGTGTAGAAAGAGAAGAGAAAAGAGAGAGAAAGAGGGCCCACCTCTCCGAGGACGGTGTCGCAAGAGCGGGAGAACCAGCGGGCGTGAAACTGCTTCCGGTGCTGCGTGGAGAAAGAGTCCTCCCACAGGGACACCACCCGGGCGATGTACACCGCCTCGGAGTCGTTCTCGGGACAAACCGACACGAAATCTCCCACCCCCACCTGCAAACATTGATCGACACATTTCATGGCATACTTCTGGAGTGTATGCGCTGCCAAAACTAATCCTTGGCCGTTAAGCCTCACCAACTATTGCATCAGCATCAAGCTTAATTCGTTTTGGGATCATACATATGTACACGTAGTAAGTAAAATATGTGGGCTTATCACAAGAAAGACCTTCACATTACAAGTAACGGACGCTTGTGGATACGTAGATGTGTGTGATGTTGTGGGTGTTTGGGTGAAGGAACCAATGCAAAGTACTAAAGTGCGCCGAGGGTTAATCACCTTGTTGCCACTGATGAGAACCTCAGAGTAAAATGTCTTCTTGCCCACCTGTTCCTTGGGTTCACCTACCCACTCCACCTTGGACTGACAGAGATCAGAGACACACGGACATATATACAATACCTCTAACAACAGAGCAGACGAATGAGAATAATTTCACTTACTTTCATCTTCTTCTCTGACTTTGTTCGTTTCCTCGTCTCCTTCTGCATATTATAGAGAGAGCAGATAAATTTCTCATACACTGAGGATTTCAAGCTCTCTCGGTCTTCATTGCATGGTGCAGGCAGGCAGCCATAGAGAGAAATGACGAAGCAAAGCTCATCAGAAAGAACAGGTATGTTGCACATACACTTCTTTCTCCGTTGGTTTTTCATTTAACCCTTTGGACGCTATCTGCTAAATAAGTATTAGCGCCTAGTATTATAACCCACATATAAATTCTTATGGACTCACTCCCTCCCCTCCTCGTCTCCTCACCAGAATCTGAGCCTCCACCTCAGCCGTCTCCTCCTCGCTCTCCTCGGCCTGCGTGAGAGCCATGTTCGGACACCGGCGGTGGACGCAGGCCTGCTTCGACCGACCACTCCCACCAAACTTGACCATGTCGCGGCAGGCGCTGCATTTCCCGCAGTCGCCCAGCTGACACACCTCGCACACCCCACACCGTCTCCTCTTGGGCGCAGACGCCGCCTTGTCAGCAATCTGGTCCTTGAAGAACTGCTCGAACACACTTCGAACCAATGGAGTGGTGGTGGCCTGTACGGGACACTCTGCATTAGGCCTTGATATTCCAAAACAGCAAGCATTTGCGCCGCCCAGGTGGATTTTTTTTCATATGCACCCACTAAAATATCTACTGGATGAAGTTATAAGTGCTGGGGCAGAAACATGGAGTGTAAAGAAGAGAAAAGGTAGAGGGAAAGAGAGATACAGACCATGGTGTGTTTCTGAGCTTTCTTCTTCTCGCGGGCGGCCATTCGGGCAGCTCTCCTCTTCCCGAGGGTGACTCCGGCCAGTTTGATGAGGGCTCGCATGCAGGGGGTAACGAGGGTCGGCTCCTCATCGTCATCTCCAAATTCATCGTAACTCTCCACCTAGAGACGTCGATATCCGTATAATAAAGATAAGTGTGCTCATCATCCATTATAGGCCTCGACATACAGTTACACCTCAGGGAGAATATACCTGTATATAGTTCACTGTACAATCAATACAGTTAACCCCCAAAACCAGGCTCAAAAGCATTTGGCAGTCTTTGTCCATACATCTGATTGCCAAATTGCTAAAATTAATATCTGTCGGTCTAGGGTAATTAACAAACAAACTTAAAAATAGATTTTTTACACCCGTGACTGTCTGATACCTGCTCCACAATGAACTGGGCATGCCGCAGGAGAGTGTCTTCAGTGAACTTTGTACATCCAATGGACTGAGGAGGCACAGTGGTCTATGGAGAAGGAGGAGAAGATAAACAAAACTCCCTATCATCGCCCCATACATCTATGGTGCTAGGTACCATGCCAATCCCTATACACTGAATAATTGGTGGGTTAGTAGAGAAATGAATTGGTCGATGAGTGAAGTGTTTCCAAACCTCGATTTTATTGAGTAGATCTTCATACGTCCCGTCGGGATTCTCCTCGCAGAATTCTATCACCACCTGAGAGGTCATGTGACTGTCACATGACCTGGGCTGCAGGGCGAGCGGCTCACCTTGCTGAGGTATATTTTCTCGTGAACAGTGGCCATAATGGGAGCATACATCTGGGAAGGCTCCATTAGGAAATACTCTGCATAAGCTGTGGACGTACAACACAGCAGATAAAAAACAGAGGGGGAAAGAAGAGAAAAAGGCAGAGAGATAGAAAGAGGGGAAGAAGAGAGAGCGGAGGAGGAGGAAGGGGAGGGGGTGATGGCGTTTGCCCCTACCTGTAGTGAAGCCGACGAGAGCCTTTTCTCCACCATCAAACCCAGCAATCCACCAGACGTTGATGGGACCCAGCTGTCTGGTTGGCAGACCATCTGGCAGGAGATGCGGAGACACAATGACAACATCTCTTGTACAGTGGTACAAGAGAACGTACACCGAAACACACAAAAAACAGAAAACTATACACGAAAACACGTGTACTTGTAATGATAACGGAATGCAGGAGACGCTATGTAGTTGGCATGCAACAAAGGATAATTATTGACGGACCAACCTGAGGGGTCGGGGTTCTCGTCGTATATTGGTTTGACCGAGCCACTGAAGTAGAGCTCCACGTTCCTCTCAATCAGGTTGGTGTCAAATGGACACAGGTGCATGTGCTTGTCATACACCCTAGAGAGAGTGGGCGGAGAGTGGGTGGAGGAAGTAAAGATGGAGTATTTAACTAGACGAAAGAGATGCCTCAGAAGAACAGATGTCAAGCGAATATTGCAAGTGAAACGTGCGAGTTTTTTATTTGTTCAGAATTACGGCTCACGTGAAATCGGTAATCTTGTGCTGAGGGAGCTCAGTGACCTCCATCTCCATTCCTTCAGACAGCATGCACAGTTTGGGGTCTGCCAGTGTGATGAACTCCTCCATCTTACACACACACATATATACCGTAACGTGGGGATAGAGAGGGGGAGGATAAAAATTGAGAACCCAGCTAAATATAAACTGATGGTGAATATGTGTGTAACTTACAGCATTTTCAGGGTCTCCGAGGAATATCTTGAGGGAGGAGTCGTCCAGAAATTGTCGACAGTCCAAACATCGTCTCGGAGGCTGCGTGTGAGATGGACACCATGAGAACAAGACAATGATATGTGGTGCACGCTCACCTCTGCTGGCTTCCTCGTTCCGTTGGTCTCAGTTCTGGCTTCTCCTTCACCCTCACCAGCCTCTTTACCATTGGCACCTGTCACTGTGTCCCCCACCTTCACCCCTCCCTCCCCCTCCCCACTTCCACTGCTCTCCACCTCGCCCCCATTGCTGCTAGTCTCCTCTCTCTTCATCTTTTTCAACGCTGGCTCTGCATCCTACACCACAGGAACCAATTGCTAACTAACACATTCTACTACCATACACGTACTATCTATAGCATTAGGATAGTATACCTCAGTCTCTTTTGGACTACCATTGCCAGCTGTGCTCTCTTCACTCTTTCTCTTCTTCTGAGACCTGAATTCATTGCACACATACACACACACTCATGGAGTCAGCGGGAAGACGCTCACCCTCTGGAGAACATGTCAGCAATGGAGGGTTGCCTGGAGCCACCGGAGGACTTCCGGCCGTTGGACCGCGGCGTCTTCCCCCCTCCTCCCTTTCTCACGGAGCACGTCTCCACCTCCTCCTCCCCCGCTCTCTTCCTGCACACACGCACACACGGTGTGTACCTAGAGAGCCGGTTTGAGGATCAGCGACTTACTCCGAGCCCTCCGAGCCGTCCTCCGTCTCCACGCACGCTCCTCCCAGCATGATCTCGACACAAGTTTATCAGCAGCTCAGAAAGTACGACTAGTATCTAAAAGAGATCCAGCGACAATTAAGCAATCGCGATCGCTTGCAAACACAGTCTGGTACAGTTTTCGTGGGAGACTCCCGCGCTTTTTCCCCGCGAACACACCTGATTGGTCCGCTGGAGATAATGCAAGGGAAATCCCCTTACCCACAGCGTCTGCAGTGTCACTCAGAAAAGCGTGTTGCAGGCCCCGCCAGGTGGTGGGTATGTATGCGACGTGGCGGATAGAGAAATATTTTGTTTGTGTGCTAAAGTGATCCTAGATCCTCTCATACGCAGGGTCCAAAAATGGCAAAACTTGCTAATTTACTATGCGCTGCTCCACTCCAAGAAGTCGTGCGTGTCCCGTAACTTTTCGCTGACAGTGTGAATCTTTATCTACGCCGTGGTTAGGTAAGTCTTGGTATGTTTTCTTGCCTTTACCTTTTCGCTCCCTTCATCCTTTTGCTCCAGATCAACATGCACTTGTTGAGGAAGCCAGCAGAGCTACTGGTATGGCTGACAAGTCTCCTCCTCGCTCTCTCTTCTCGTGGCTCCCTCGCATCAGATAATGAAATAAAGACCTTCTCCGTAGGCGGCAATAATTCAGATCTAATTTCCACCTTGGAGGAGATCCAGGAGTATATAGTCAATGGGAGTGGGGGCTACTTCCGTCTAGCCATTGCTAATGGTGAATACTACTTTACGGGACCCAATGCAACTGCTTTGGCTACGTTTTACAATGTGAGTCACATCAGCATAGTGGGGGAAGAGCAGGGTAGCACGGTGATCCACGGAGGAGGGGAGGCTGGGTTTGTGTTTAGAGAAGTGAACAACTTGACCCTCGCCAACCTCACCTTCTCCAACTGCTCATCTCTGCAAAACAGTACCACTACAAGAGACAGGGAACCGGGGAACTTGTCCTTTGTCGAGTTCTCTTCTGCCCTCTACATCGAGAGCTGCAGCGACATTAACGTGGAGAGCACTACAGTCACCAGCTCCAATGCCGTCGGCCTGGCAATGTTCAACAACTATGGGACCAACACATTCAGCAATGCCGTGTTCAGTAGTAACCTCCACCCACCGTCCGATAGTGGGAGCAGTGGGTATGGAGGCGGGGGAGTCATTTTGGAGTTTAGCTTCTGTCGTCCGGGATACCTCAGCTGCAATAACAGCGACCCCGTGGAAGTTTCCAACGCTTCGTTTGATTTCTCCGACTGTTCGTTTACGGGCAACAATGCTTCATCACAGGGGCTGGACGTGTTCTCTGTGTATCCCCACGGAACTGAGCACATGGGGTTTGGGAATGGTGGAGGATTGGCCGTTTATTTCAGGGGTCGTTCAATTAACAACTCAGTCACACTGAGGAACTGCGAGATTAGTTACAACTGGGCCGAGTTTGGCGGAGGGCTGTATGTTGATTTCGGAGACGAGAGCAGGGGAAACGTTTTCAGGCACACCAGTGATGGAGAGAGCCTCTCGGTTATTGGTCTAAATGGTCCTTTTGCCGGAGTGAATCCATGTCTGACGCAGTCCGTGGGGGGTGGGGTAATGGTTCTCTTTTACTATTACCCACCGGACCCCTTCCTCTGGCCTGGTTACTATGCCAACGTCAGTGGCAACGTGGTCGAGTTTAGTGGGACCTACATCAATTCAAACGGAGCCTGCTGGGGAGGCGGAGTCTCGGTTCTCTCTTCTCGCTCCCTCCCCGGCTCTCCCCAAACCAACTCAGTCTCCTTCAATAATTGCTCGTTTGAGCAGAACAAGGCGGTGTCGTCTGCTGCAATGGACATCAATGTCTTGAGGCCAGACGCCAGTAGAGGCGAACTGCTCACTCCCACTATTACCGACTGCGTATTTTCAAACAATACGGCTTATAGTCACTCCAGCTCTCATATCCCAAACCTGCGCGGTTACCAGTTTGGAATTGGTGCCCTGTGCCTCAACAGCATCTCGGCCAACTTTTCTGGCAGGAACTACTTCTCAGATAACCAGGGCGGTGGTCTTGTTGTGTCTGGTGCCGATATCTTTGTGAGCGAGGGATCTTCTCTCGTGTTTGAACGCAATAACGGACAGCGAGGAGGGGCCCTGGTCGTTTTGGGAGGCGGTTCCATCATAATGCACCACGGGGCTCTCATGAACTTTAGTCTCAATCGAGCCTTTGAACAAGGTAGCGCTATCTACGTCGAAGGTGAGCTGGGACAAGGAGACCTCATTGGTCAGGAGTGCTTCGTTCGCTACTACCAGCCCACCGTCCACCCCTCCCAATGGAACATCAGTATGGTCTTCTCCAGAAACTATGCCGATGGTGAGGAAGGAGAAAGCACGATACACTTGACATCACTGCTTCCGTGTGTTTGGTCCGACAAAGACGGTTTGAATGTGGGTCGAGCGCTCTGCTGGCCGGGCTGGTCCTATGATGGTCAAGACGCAGCGGGCCTCGGGAACTGCTCAGCATACATCACTACTGCCCCAGCCGGCTTCGACCACAATGAGGCAGACCAAATGTACACTATGACCTTGTACCCAGGCCACACGACGCTCATTCCCGTACTGATGAGAGACGATTACGGTAACCCCGTGGACCGTGTGGTCTTCCACGTCACCAAAAACGATACGAGAGTAGAGGTGAAAAACACATCAGTTTACATCACCGACAACAAAATATCTCTGTACGGAATCCCGAATCCTCAGGGGAAAACCCCGGATCTCTTCCTGGAGACCCTAGCTCCACGTATCCTTACCACCGTTCTCAAGGTTTCTCTCCTACCCTGTCCCCCGGGGTACACTCCGGAGTACCTCGAAGACACCGCTAGCGGAGGAGGGATGGTTCGAAAGTGCAAGTGTGCCTACTCCATGTACTTCACCTGTAACACAAGCGACATGTCGGCCCAGATACAACCGGGGTATTGTGTCCGCTATCACAACAGTAGTGCATCTGGCCATACCAGGCAGCGGTCAAATGCTGCAAACCAAACTATGATTGTAGTAGAGTGTCCGGCCACTCTCAAAACAGGGAAACTGGTAAGGCTACCCAGTTGTAACCATTCTGGCGATTGTCTTCTGGAAGAAGAGTTCTGTGAGAGTATAAGTCGCAGGGGGGCTTTTTGCAGCAGATGTGTCAGTGGCTCTACGGTGGACGTGAACGACCTCCACAATTGCGTCCGATGTCACAGCGAGGAATATCACTACGGCTGGTTTATCTACCTCCTCACCAATATCGCTCCAATCACCATCTTCTTTGTCATCGTGACACTCTTCCGCATCAGCACCACGTCTGCTCCGATGTACGCCTTCGTCTTCTTTGCACAGGTGACGACTGTGGCCTACTTCCACAACCGGTTTCCCTGGGTTTTCGGTCTCACTCAACAGAGCCAGCTCCTCCGCACGTTCCTCCTCTCTCCCTACGCCATCTGGAACCTCGACTTCTTCATCTTCACCGGCGTCATCTGTCTGAGCGACGACCTCACCCCCATGTACAGTCTCCTGCTCAAGTACCTTCTGGCGCTCTACCCAATGTTGCTCATTCTCGTCAGCTACATCTGCATTGAGCTGTACGACCACAACTATCGGGCGATAGTGTGGCTCTGGAGACCGTTCAGAGCCTGTCTCAAGAAGTTCCGCCGCAGCTGGCAGCCCCGCACCTCCATCATCGACGCCTTTGCGACGTTCCTCATGATCTCCTACACAAAGGTCACTGTCATCACCATTTCTCTGCTGACACCCACCCGAGAGTACTATGTCTTCCACGACAGACGCTCGGAGACAGGAGAATTGTTGTTCTACTTTGACCCTCAGTACTCCTTTTTCAGGGGCCCTCATCTTCCTTTGGGGCTGCTGGCACTTTTTCTCGGCGTGGTCTTTGTTCTGGTGCCTCCTCTCTTCCTCTTCCTCTACCCCACAAAGGTTTTCCAGCGCTGCCTCAACCGGTGCTCTAGACGTTCCTGGCAGACGGTCCACACTTTTGCCGACGCCTTCCAGGGCTGCTTCAAGAACCACACCAACAATAACAGAGACTACCGCTATTTTTCAGGGCTCTACCTCACCCTGCGCGTCGTCCTGCTCTTGATCTACGCTGTGGAGACGTCGCTGGTCATTCAGTTGCTTATGCAGCAGATTCTCTGCACTGCGGCCGTGCTCGTGTTTGCCCTCGTGAAGCCATACAAGGAAGCCTTCTTCAACAAGGTCGATTTGAGCGTTTTCTCTCTCCTCGCCCTCATGAACAGCTTCAGTTTTGCAAACTTTGTCAACTCTTACATAGACGGTGAAATGAATCGCGCACTGTTTGCGATAAACTACGCTCTCGGTTTCCTTCCTCTTCTCTACATCTCTGTTTACGTGGTGTACCTCATCCTCAAGTGGCGGGGGATTGTAATCATCGTCCCCGTCGTTAGAGAGCCAACAGCCAGAAGGAGCACCCTGAGCGTCCAATCAGACAATTCCTCTACTCCAGACATTCCCGACCGCCTCTTACACCCCGAGAACTACTCCACCAATTCCCCCAACTCCAGAACTCCACCCCGAAACGTTGGAATTGACTCCGGGAGCAGGTCTTCCTCTTCAGACCTGGTTGGTGGCGGGAGTGAGGACGAGAAGGCTACCGTTGCCAGCAGCAACCGACGACCAAGCCAGAGAGCTACAGAAGGGTCCTATTTTCTCAAGAAGACCCGCAACATGAGGAACTACAGCAGTATGACATAGCTTTACAAAACCGCCTGAGATTTTCCCCTTCAACTCCAAGATTTAAGAATAGTTACGGCGCGTCTCAACCAATTGGCACGCAATTGTGGAATTATTGATAAAAAAACAGGTGTTTTGGTGACAAGAATGCAACACGGTTTGTACAAAAAGAATCACCATAATATTATTATTGTACAAAATGGCAATAAAAAGGTATTAAAAAAGATAGTGTAGCGATAGTATATCTAAAATAGCTTGTTCACTTTAGCACTACGTGGTCACAATAATTATCACAGCTGTAATCATATGTCATGTTGCTATTGGGGAGCAAAAGGGTCATTTGTAGGCAGGTTGGCAGTGTCAGAGAAAAGGGGGAATTCTGGGGTGTCCCCCTCGTTTTCCACCTTGGCGGGAGACTCGGTGGAGGGGGCAACTGGAGTGCTCGTTTCAGTGGGGAGCCCCTCTTCGTTGGGCTGGATCAGTGGGAAAGTCTCCTGTTCGTGAGGTTGGTGGGCATCAAATGGAGTGGAAAGGAGCTCACTGTCAGTGGTTGTGATTGTCGTGGTACTGGAAGAAGAGGTGGAGGTAACCGTGGCAGATGGACTGCTGGCTGCTGTCGAGAGGAGTGTCTCCGAGGTGGTGGGTGTGGCTTCAGGTGGAGGGGGTGGAGTCTCGGCAGGGGGTGCAGCAACGATGGAGGCGATGCTAGTGGGCTCTTGATCAGAGGAAGCCTCAAGTATGACGGGGAGGGAGGAGGAGGAAGGTTCGGCGGTGGAGGTAGGAGGCACGGCTCCGCTGGCAAGGAGCTGGGCCATCTGGAGGGACTGCAGCTTCTCCAGTTCCACCATCAGCTTCTGGACGTGGGTCAGGAGCTGATTGTTCTGCTGGTGGAGATGTTCCACTCTCGCCTGGAGAAGAAATAGATTATAGCTGTGTGTGCATGTGTGCGTGTCTGTGGAGGCTTGCCTGTGACTCGATCCTAGCTGCCTTCTCTTGCTTGAGCTGTTCCTGCATCAGCTGCATATGTGCCGCCATCTGCAAAATAACCCAGATTTCCAACCCTCCCTCTCCCCCCACTCTCTATACCCTCTCACCTGCTGGCGGTACATCTCCCACTGCTGTGCCTGCTGGCCTCCTGGGTCAGCCATAAACGGATTACTGATCATCTTCTCTACTGGACCATCGATTGCCTCGCCAATGGAGAGTGTGGGTGAGGCACTCCCTGTCCTTAGGGTGTCAGTAAACGGATTCTCCTGAATAATGTTCTGTGTGTGTGTGTGTGTGTGAGGAGGGAGATATATTGGGTTAATTCCCACTTCAGAGACTGTATATAGAAATTCCAGATATGGGAGCTTTGTGTGAATGAATGCACTCAGCAGCTGGAATGGGTGTGGCCTTCCATAATTAGGGCAAATGAGGGATACCTGATAGACCACACAGACACCAGGCAAAGGTATGAGTGGACAGTACCAAAAGCCCTCACCAGCCCCTCAGTCTTACCCACTGAGGAATGGATGCATATTGAGTATTGACAAGCAAATCAAGCATACCTACATAGTTGTCTGACGTGATCATTCTAGAAGGCACTTTAATTAGTAATGTTTTAAGTAAGTGTAACGTTTAGCACTCACACATTCACTCAATAGTCTATATAGTTATAGTATATACCTGTTGGTTGGAGGAGCCTGCAGGTCGGGGGCGTGGTCTTCCCATCAGCTGCAGTTGAGTCTGGGCAGAGTTGCTCCCAGCTGGTAGATCTGGGAACCCAGATGGGTTGTTGCTGACCATGAGGGGTGGGAAGCCAGCGGCTTCACCACCTCCCCCACCTCCGGGGAAACTGGAGTAGTCAAACCCGTTCTGGGGGCCCCCGTTGGGTGTGGCCCCCACTCTTCCGGGGGTCTCGAAATTGAAAACAAAGGGGTCAAAGTCCAGACCCATCAGGTCGACTTGTGGAGCTGGCTCTGTTTTCTTCCCTCCTTCTTCCAGCGAGATTTCTTTCAACCCGGCCGACAGATCGGCTCCAAGCTCTGCCTTCTCGTCACCATTATCAGCTGTTCCTTCCCCTTCCTCTGCCTTCTTCTCTCCCTCTCCCTCCCCCTCCTCCCCCTCCTTCTTCGTCTTCTTGGGCCTGGGATTTAGCCGGTGACAGACATCGAAAGCTTGGCCCAAACTCCTCACAATGTGCAGTGCCATGTTCTACATACACACACACACGTAGACAAATATTATTATATGGAAACAATACATGTAATCCTGTACATGGAAACACAGACTTGCTGTCTGCTCTCCGTACCTACACACCTACTACACACCTTCTTGTAGGCCTTGAAGACGTTGCAACGGAAAGTGCTGCTGGGAAGCTCTCTGGAGATGTAGCTGAATATCTTCATGTCTTGCGAGTCGTGGGACACGTAGAATATCCTGCACTCACATCGGACAGAGAGACAATTAGCATTACTTAGTTACATAACACATCATAAACAGCATAATTATTTTGCCAACACATGCATGGGCTATATATCATATTTGAAGCTGCACATACAAAGTCTTTAATCTCTCGCAAACAAGTTGCATCGCGTATATTAGGCTTAAAATCCCGATTTGCAAAGCAGACAGTGATTCCTGCAGCCAATATGGAGTCTCTGTTGATGTATGAAGCCATGGAGAAGACCAGGGGGGCATTCACACCAGTACTGTCTTCAACCAATACAACCAATACAACAGTTGCCATGCAGGTGGGGACAAATGCGACCACGTCTCAATAACACTACACTCTGTGTTGCCTGTACGTACACAGGACTCCCCATCAACAAATATGCAGTCACAGACCACAAATATTGCAGTGTTTTCGGTAATGAAAACCGATAGTTGGTTTGTACGCTCACCGATAGATGGGGTGCTGCATGATAAACAACTGTTCCTCCGTATAACGTTTTCTGGACTGCAGAGAGAGAGAGAGATATTGCTAGCTCATACACGGTGAAATATAATAAAGTGTGTGTAAGTTTTAGTCAGTGAGGCTCAAAGGCAGATTTACCCTCTTTCTCTTTCTCTTGATGACTTTTACACCCTGGGTGGAGACGAGGATGTTTGATCGAATTTTCCGAATTCCCTTCACCTTGAATTCATACTGGGGACCAGAGGGAGAGAGGGAGAGGGGGGAGGGTGGGAGGGATAGAGAGATCGGTGAATAATCCACTATTCATACTTGCATAATAATCCCTAGGGAGATCGTGGTTTTATCAAGACCTTGCCACCCACACACACATAGCAATCTTTATGGAGCAAAATATGGGATCCTCTCGTCGTAGTTGTCACCATACCAGCAAAAATATCTTCATCGGAACAACTTACACCAGCATGCATTCTACAAATCCACTCCCACGTGCTCCACCATGTCACACCACCACAGTGTACAGGGTATGTACACAGACAAAAGGGGAGGGATGGGTACGAGGGTTAACGGTCCCAAAAGCCCAGTAGAGGGTGTGTGTGTGTGTTTGCTCACGCGAATCCTCCTCATGGCAGTGATGATGTCCACCTTACACGTCGGTCTACTGATCTCCAGACTTCCTATGAACTGTGTATGTGTGTGTGTGTGTGTTGACAGGAATAGGGGGAAATGCCAAATGTACTGCTAGATGTTCTCAACTTTCACCACAAGAGGGGCTTGGATGCATAAGTATACGGCTCTCTTTACTCTACAACTGAGTGTGTCACTCCCACTGACACACACACACTCTCGGCTGTCTGGGTGTGGATTATCTCACTTTTGCCTTGAACTTGAGCCCGTGAGTGAAGGCATCTTCGTTGTGGAGCGGGACACGAGTGTCGTACAGGTCTTCTACCTTGCTGTAGTCCTTGCTGCGAACACCTGAAATGGTAGATACAAGATTTCACACACTCTGTGTCTCCCAAAAATAGCAAGTGGGCCTAGCTGTCTGGTGCATGACCTGCCAATGATTTTGGGGCTGTAAGGGGAAGTTATCCTAAACAAAAGCCCATTTGCCAGAAGCTGCATTTGCAAAGCCTAGCCACCCTGTCCATAAAACAACACACCCCGAAAACTGTAGCTACAGTTCTATTTGTGCTACCTCTACCCAGCCTCTGCCCAGAGGCAATGATGGAGGTCTGGTGGACTGACCAATCAGATAGTTGAAATCAAATTGAAACAGACCAATCAGTTTTTCTCTAGCTGCTGCCTAGATACCATGGCAGGCAACCACGCACACACGGACACCAGAAACACGCAAGTCGCAGTAGACGGCTGATCATCCGGACGCCCTTTCTTCTCTTCTCTCTGACCCTAGTATATACAGTGACTTTGCAGACTCCCGGACAACAAAGGGACGCAGCTCGCTACGTGTGTGAGTGAGCGTAAACTTACCTGGCTTCACGTCGGTTGTGAGTGCGTAAAAGGTGAGCAGCTCAGCCTGCGCTCGTGTACATAACAAGCAACTGCTTGTCCAGAGAGCAAAAACGGACTACTCGCTCTGTTTGTAAAGTCGCTCACAATGTTTAACCAACGGTAGCAGAGACGTAGCGTTCACCATAGCGAGCCTAATAAAGACTCACCTAATCTTTTAGTGATGCTCTTCAGAGAGATGCGCGTGGAGCTGCCTCTGTCGAGCGACATGTCAGCTATTCTTGCGGCGGACAAAAGGAAGACTGTAGCTTGAGAGACCAACCCCTCTCTTGATCGGCTCTTGCCTGGTGGCTAGCAAAACTCCGTAATCTTTCCGCTCACCAATTCCACTACAAAGACACGCTCGAGTGGATTCACATTAACGAACATTCCGCAAATTGCTGCAGCCCCACAAACCGGTTAATAATGGAGCCTGCCCCGTTTGAAACGGGACGGCCCGGAATCAGTAGCAGATGGAGCCAGGTTAGCAAGGGGCACGGGCTCTCCGACTCGGACATCATGGGCCGACAGAGATACTTTGAAAATTCAAGGTGATGTGACAAAATGCACCAGAACCCCCAAGAAATCTTCCTCCCCCCCCACAGAAATCCGGAAGTGGTGCAGGGGGTTGTGAGTCGAGTCAGCAACCCAAGCCTCCCGCCAGCTGGTTGCTCCAGTCACGTCCTCCGTAATTTCCTCCAGGAGCAACAGAAGATCGTGTCGGGGTTCAGGGCTCAGCCATGGCCCATGCAGATGAAGATAGCGGCCGTCAAGTCAGCAACCCACTCTACAGTGTTTACTGCTAAAGTTTTTGGGGGAGTGTGTTCAGGGGCTTTCTGGGCCAAGATGCTTACTATTGCTTCCACTGTTTGCTCAAACCAGGACATTAGCTAGCTGCATACCATTTCTTCTGGTAATTCATCATGCTGGTTTTTATATACAGGAGTCACAATGGGAATATCAACAAACACACCTCACAGCTGAAGATGGCAGACTACTGCAGGTCTTGTGTGAGCAAGGTAAACAGCTTCATGCTGTGTGTGTATGCAATTGTCAGGCTATCATTCTGATCTGAAAACTCTATGCAAGTTCTGGTAACGTTATCAGACACACTCTTGCAAGGATGTAATATTGCACAAGGACCCTCTGCGTGTGTGTGTGTGTGTGTGTAGGTGGGGAGGAAGGTTCGTCTAAAGCTACAGGTCCTGTTAGAAGTGATGACTCTCTGGAGATCCATCATCAAACATATTGAGGGTCAGTTTTAAAGGTTAACAATTAATTTTTAAGGGTTGAGGCCCACCTGCTGCAAGATTATATATATATATATATATATATATATAGATGGGATATTTTACTCTGGGCTGATGTTTTTTCTCTGAAGGTCAATCAGGTACAAGTGTGGCCTCTTTCTTTGTGTTTCTTCGCTGGCTGTGTGCCCTCAACTGCTTCCTGTCTCTCCTCATCCTCTTCTTCATCATCATACCCCAGGTCCCCCCCCTCCCTCTCTCTCTTCTCCCTCTCCCCATATCATGTGTCTCCTTGCCTTCTCTGTCAGGCCATCTTTGGTCACGGACTGGACGTGCCTCCTGCAGTCAGAGAGAACGGAACTGCTCTATCATTTCTATTGGACGGGAAGGTATACATATGAACCCCTTACCCCTCTCGGCAATGGACTGAAGTATACTAATTGCAGGGGTACCTCCTGGAGTACTCTGTACTGTTCTACGGGTACTATGACTCTGGACAGAATGAACCGTACGGAGCTCCTCCCCCAAACCCGGAGCCTTACCTCTCTCCTCTCCACTACAAGCTCCCTCTGGCCTATGCACTCGTCATCCTGGGGGTCTTTGTCTTCTACTGCATCGCCATCCTTATCAAGTTCAGCTTCTGATAATTATACTGGAGTCAATTTTTTTCCTTCCCCCTAAGCCCCAGTTACACAGACATAAATGCTTTTAACCAAGAAATAAGGGATTAGTTTTACAAACGGAAACATAATTGTACTGGGCCTTGTTGGTTTAGTTCCTATATATTTACCGGTACTGCCGTGTCCCCTAAGTGAAAACTGCTTACCAAAACCTTTTCAATGACTAACAGTGAAGCTGGTTCTGTCTCCCTCGTTCTAATCGTTCAGAATGGCCATCAAGTACAGGACGCTGCAGAAGGCGTCAGTGGGCGAGCGATTCCCTTTTTCGTGGCTGGTTTTCAACAGCTGGGACTTTGCCATCACGAAGCCTGCCACTGCCACCAGCAAGATGCTCGACATCACCATCTCACTCAAGGTCTGGGCAACAAACATGATCTTACCGCCTTCTATCGTCCTCACTGCTCTACAGGAAACTCTGGCAGAAACCAGACAAACAGTAGAACATAAACTAAAGTGAGAATAACTTTTTGCAACCGTTTGCATTTATCAAAATTCAAAAACACCGAAGTCTTCTCCTTTGAATGATGCTAACTCTAAGTTACGTTCTGCCACTTTGATGATAGCCCTACTTTATATAAGTCTTTCTCACGACTGAGCTGTTCAATTCGCATGTGGCGGTGTTAGGATCGGAGTGATGTTGATGAGGGTGTGTACAAACCTCCTCATCTTCATCACCCTGGCCGGGACCAGCTACGCCATCTACCTCGCTGTCGACAATGCAGAGGCCAAAGTTCACCGCCGAGACTTCCACGGGGCCTTCAACAGCGGAACACAAGGATTGGTTCTTTTCCTGGCCTCCTTTCAGGTTAGCACACCACCCTTCACCTCCGTTATATCAGCAATAATAGTCCACCTTTGTGAGCGTGACATTGAGGTTGTGAGGCTAGTCAATCAAACCCAGCACAACTAGAGTTGTCCAGGGTGGGATTGTAACCCACCACACTGCTTTCTAGGCAGAGGACTCTTTCTTTGAACTAAGCTATATACCAGGGCAGCTAAGCAGACAAAACTTGAATCATTACAAAACGTCAAATCTCAAGCATGAAAGCTGTCAATCTGAAGATTACTTTTCTCCCTGTTTCCCTCTCTCTTCCTCTCTCTCTCTCTCTCTGTCAAGGTCCAAGGAGTGGTGACAGCTCGTAACCTGGCCCTGCCCTACATGTTCCAGATGGCAGAGTGGCTGGAGAATTTCCACCCTCGAACGGCGCTCAAAATGAGGCTGTTTAGACTGTTCCTCCTCTACCTCTCTTCCCTCTACGTCCTCATCATCTCTCTCTTCAGCCTCAGCTCTCAGTGTGTGAGTCACTCACCACCTCTTTAAAATAGCACAGTAGAAGGAAAGTGTCAATATTAGCACGAAGGTGTCCTTTGAGTTAGCAAAGAACCTACATATATACATGAAAAACACTAAAGTGCAAACCCTCGGCACACTCTATAGAAATGTGGAAGTGTGGCACCACCACAATTGATGGTCTTGACCATGCATCAAAAAGAACAGCACCATTGAAAAAAAATGGCCAGCCCTATATCTGTTTGAGGCCCAAAAAAATATTATATGGTTGAAAAATTGCCAACCTTTCATCTCTCTATTAATTTTCGTATTACCCGTGGATTGTTTAGTGGCAAAAAAAATTTTTTAACGCCCAGCCCTTCATCTCTCCAGACAGACGTCTACGGACGCAGTGCTATGCCGAACTGTACGCTGCCCTTTGAGAAACGTGGGTCGGTGGTAGATTTGTGGGTAAGGGGAGGAACCAGAGCTGTTCCCAGCCAATGCTCTGGACCACCTGACACTTTAGTGCGGGATCGAGGATTCGAACCGGGCACCTATGGTGTCAGTCCCCACGACTCTAACCACCTAGCCACTCGGGCTGGCCTTGAGAGGTGATGAAAAAACGTTCCATATAATTATACCAACACTCCTATTACATCGTTGTAAAAAAGGCGCACACCCCCGGGATCGAACCAGGGACCTCACGATCAAGAGAGGGGGTGCTTATCCATCAGACCCCCACCCATTACTTGAATGGGCAGTGTAAATGAAAAGCACTAAAGGCAAACCCTCGGCGAAGTAGCTCGCTGACACGGGCTAGCTACAGTAGTAGATAGCACGCGAGAGTCGATACACACCATTCGTTGTGACTTCTTGTGCCTTCAAGATCTAGACGGACCCAGTGCTAAATATAAGCACATGCGCATTATCCGCCAGCGAGACTTTAAAATCAAGCCAGTGTAGCGCTGAACCCGTTGGTGTCGCTACAGTACAGCAGACAGACAGACAGACAGACAGACAAACCACCAAGTACTGTAACCCTCGCTGCGCATGCGCGCCGATGGTTAATAGCTGGTCAGGTAAAATATACCACCACCAATCCTTTGATGGTTTTCAGTGAATGCATCCTCATAATGTCTTTCACTTTTATATTAAAGGGAGGAGGAGGGGGAGGGGAAGATGGGCGTGGCTGTTGCTGGGAGAACAACATAGGGCAGGAGCTGTTCAAGCTGAACCTGACTCACCTCCTGGCCGACACGGCCACCATGACTGTAGACGTGTCTCGCTGGGTCCTCCCAAAGATACCACACATGGGGAAGCTGGGAAAACTGGCAGAAATGGTAGAGTACATTATACCCCTACTGCTGAAGACCACAAACCATTATTATGTCCAATGGAGCTTTCCTTCGACAAGGATCTGGACTACACAGTATTGAATAGTGCCCCTGGGATAATTAATAGTGATAATGGGGAAAGAGGGACCTTAGCACTAATCCCCTCTCCTCTACCCCCACCTTGCAGATAGGACCGACAGAATTCCGACTGGCCGACAATGTCCTCAAACTGATCTACGGACAGGCTCTGGTCCTGTTGGGAGTCCTGTTCTGCCCCCTCCTCCCCCTCATCGGCCTCGTCAAGTACATCTTCATCTTCTACTGCCGCTCAGTGGTCGTCTACTACTGCAACCAGCCGCCGCGAAACGTATTCCGCGTGTCCTCGACTCTCAATTTCTATCTGGGCATCCTCCTGGCCACTGCCCTCCTCTGCTCATTCCCAGTGGGGTATGCCATGTTCAGCATCTCTCCTTCCAACACCTGCGGTCCATTTAGGTTAGTGTACGCTACAGATATATCAGTGTGTGAGGTTTGAGAAATATCTGAAATTTCCTGGGGTCTGGGGGTTTTTTTCCATACGCAAATGGTTTTGTAGTGTGAATACGGTCTAACTTTTACTCTGTGCATTCACACATGCAAAATATAACCTCCCCAAAGGGTTTAGCATTTCTTACACAGCTGGAGTTAAATATTAGACGGCAAAACATCATCTTCTATCTGTTACGTGTTTATTCTACAGAGGGCTGGAGAACATGCTGTACATACTCCTGGATGATATAGACACCTGGCCGCAAGTACTCCAGATAGCCATTGACAACATGAGGACAGCCACTGTCATTGTCCCTATCCTTGCTCTACTGGGGTGAGACACACTTTAGGACGACCACCAGACAAACACCTCACACGTCGTTCTTTCCTCTGTGTATGTAGGCTGCAGATCTACTACTATGCAGTGATGTCCAGTGCTCTGAAGGAAGTTAACAAGGACCTGAAACTCCAACTCAGAATGGTGAGAAACAAGTCTCTAAGTCCCATGGCTGCCATAGTATACCACATTAGAACCTAAGAGAAAGCTCATCTCTCTATATATAAAGTTCTGCCCCCATGCTTCCTACTATCCTATGAGTATGTAACACATAGTAATGGGAACAATTTCGATGCCCCAAGGTTCAGAGGTTACACTCACACCTCACCTCACAGGAACATGCTGACATAAGAGAGAAGTTGGCGCAGTTTCGCCAGCCTCCTCCGCTGGCCTTCGGGGCTCCCGGCCAGCGCCACCTCCAGCTGCAGCAGGCCCTGGAGTCCCAGCAGATCTCGGAGCGCAGGCTCTCCCTCCACCAGAACCCCATGATGGCAGAACCAGACACCCCTCACCATCATCACACCTCTCATCCTCCCCCCAGTCACCACCCTCACCAACAACCCTCCCATCCTCACACCAACGGTCTTCTAGATCAAAATGAGCAGGTGATTACTTGCTTTGTTACAAAAACTTTTGGACCCTACGTATTACGCTCTCACTGTCTTTCTACAGCAGCAGACTCCTGTAGTTAAACCACCACCAATGCTAGCATCAAGCCACACCCACCACTGAATCACATGATCATCGCATGACTGATACAAATAGATACTGTGTGGTTATGTGTATGACAGATGATATGATGTTGCGAAGAAATGGCAAAGTCAGTTACACCGTCTCTTTCTCCTCTTCGTCCACTTCCTCCCCAATCTCCCCACCCTCACTACTCCACTTACACTCATCCCCACTTTCCCACCCCTCCTCCTCCCTCTCCTCCCCCTCCTCGGGGTCACTGGGGTCGTTGCCGTGAGTACAACCACCCACACTTCCCCCAGACTCCTGACCCCGTGTGAGCCCCTGTTGTTGCAGCTCAATCATCTCCTTCACTTCAGGATGCTCCTTCCACTTGTCTGAAATGAGGCGTACTGTTAAATTTGGTCCATTGCCAAGAACGTCATTCCGACATTAGCTGCATGCAAAGCTAGTCTTATAGTACAACAGCATGAAAACACATTGAGTAGAAACGGAACGCCCGCACACTTTTAACACTGAACCTACCCAGTGTGTGTGTTAGGTCTAGTAATCTTGATAGACTCACAGTGTAAAATGGAACGGCAGTGTATTATTATAACACAAGCAAAAGGCAGAAGCTATGAAGTGAATGCTATTCATGGTCAACCATGCGAAAAATCACTGACACCCAGTTGCCCTCTAGAGGAAGTAAAACCAATGGTCTTGGCCACGTCGTAGCATACCTTTCTCCTTGCTGAACCCCGGAGGTCTGAAGTACATGCTCACCCTGCCATCCACTGCCAGTCTCAGAATATTATTGGCTGCAGTATGATAGAAATCAGATGCTGGACCTGCTGCGTCTGGTTCTACGTACATACTTCAGTGGAACCCCTCTAATCTGGGGACCAACGGAACAGAAGAGTGTCCGTTTAGTGAGGTGTCCTTGTTTCAGGGGTTGGATTGGATTGCACAGGTTTTCCTTAGAGAGATGTCCCACTTTATACATACATACATACCTGCTCTATAGGTGTCAAGCCTAGCAGCTTTGGATGTGTAAAATCGTCTCTTCTTGGCCCAGGCTGTGGTGGCACCACAACAACATGAATTCTCACATTGACACCCACACACACACACACACTAACCTTCACACACCCCCCAGGCAGTCCACCCCTCCTCTCCCTCCTCCTCTACCAGCCCCAGTAGAGAGGTGAGAGGTGTCCTCTCTGCCAGGTAGCCGACAGGCGTGTACGGCTCTCTCACCTGAGCCACCGGGTACATCCCACTCATTATCTGCAGTAATACATCACCACTGCAATCTATACCGAAAGAAAACTATAACCATCTATAGAGATGGGCCTGTGAGTGTTTCTGAACTTGTTTATCTAGCCATTCTTGCCAAGTTTGTGGGCTTGTCTACCAACACACCATCATGGGAGTGTGGCAGTATAATAAATTAGAAACTCTCTTTCACCGTGCCCCTTTGTTTTGTCCTAACTACACATTTAGGCCTTATATACTGCCACATTCCCTTTAACGAACTGAACGTGCAGTTTAGGATTATACTTCGCGCAACACAGCTTGTTCATTGCAGACTGTGCATGTGGCATGATCTGGGCTTCAAAAGCATTGAAAACATAATATAAAGGAAGAAGTGAGAGAGGGAGAGAAGAGAGAGGGTGGTTGAGGACCTGCAGTTGTCTGTTGACCAGGGAAGGGAAGACGAGTCCGGGACAATCACAGAGCCGGACCGAGCGAGAGAGGAAGATGGTTTGGAAGTGTTTGGTGTGGCCCGGGGTCCTGGATGTGCTCACTTTCTGCACATCACACACGATTACAAGTAGCTCATGGATACATGCTAAGAGTCAACAGAAGAAGATTGGAACTTACCTTCTTTCCCACCAGACCGTTCAGTATAGATGACTTTCCCACATTTGGATGACCTAGCGCACAGCAATAACTTGTCAAAGGAACAATAAATTCGTCATAAGGCCATACTACATATTATCAACTCATCAAAAGAGTGTATATATTATTGGCTCTCGTCAAAGGAGCATCTAACATATCCAAGAGGCAAACATTAAATCATCAAAAGAGCAGCATTATTGAATGCTCAGAGTTATTAACCCTTAAGACCTACCGACCATCCCAATAGTGACTATGCCTGTAGAGTCAGACTGGACTTTAGCGGCATCGTTTTCCTCCACTTCCGCCTGCCTCTTGCCTGCAGGTCCACAAACGATACTAATGAAACAGGGAGGTCCCCTGGCACACACCTGTCTTGCCTGACTCCTTCTCACTGTCACTGTCAGTATTGTCCACACCAGAGTCTCCTCCCCCTCCCCCCTTTCTCCCCTCCCCACCCTCTCCCCCTCCCCCTCCTCCCTCCAATCTCTGTCTCCACCCACTCAGGTCAACTGCACAGTGACATAAAGCATTAACGATTTTGTCTCTTTCAACAACAAAGTTCCAATGTATATACCTTACCTTTTCCCGCAAACATTTCTTCCACGACTTCAAAGAGTTCTCGGGACCCAACAGCAGACGGCAGAGTTCCTCCTACCCTCTTCCTTGGTCTTAGAGATACTGCAGACAAACACACACACACACTCTCTCTCTCTCTCACACACACACAATGCGTGGATCCCACTACTGAGGTGTGTTGAATGAAATCTTAGCCCGTACTATTGCATTTAGCGACTTTTTCATTTCGCTTTTGTAAAAACTTATGTCAATTTCAGATGATATGCTTAGCATTAGTCTTTAACTTAGTGTACAGTTTGAAGTGTACTTTGAGACAAAAGGTGCTTTGGCAGCCACCTGAGTATTTAGAAGTGTACATTGTCTAGTTAAGACAAAAGGTATTACAGTGAAGTGAAGCTATAGTACACATACTGAGGAGTATACAGTTGACACTGACCTCTACCGGAGGAGGGGTGGGGGTGGGGGGAGGAGGGTGTGGAGGAGGGATGGTGACTAGGGAAACACGTGAAACAGACGACGTGAAGTTGGGGGAATTTGGACACAAAGTAGTGTCTCCATGCAACAGCCACTTCTGGAGGCACCAGATCTACCTGTATGTATGTATACACAGCGTGGAAACCGGAGAGAAAAGGTTTTGTTCGTTGCTTCTTTGAACAGAGACAAAAAACTTGAACAGAAAACCAAACTCAGGAACATAATGGTTTCAAAAAGTGACGAGTCAGCTTCTAATTGCTACGGACACGGTCTCGGTTTATGTCCTTCACACATAATACTGAGACAGACGTATGTAGTTGTATATAGTTGACTTGTCCACTTTGCATTTGCCTTGCAGCCTCATTGGCTAATAGTACATGAACCCCCAACAACCAGAGATTACAACCTGTAGTATAATAATGTGGTGTAGCGGGCTACCTTGTTGAGGACTAGGACAAGTTTCTTCCGGAGGTCCTCGACCACGTGGCTGTAGAGGGCCGGAGAGAAATGGAGGGCAGGGTGACGGACGTCCGTGATGAACAGAACCACGTCCGATATCTCCAGCACCCTCCACAGCTGTCTCCACGTCTGGGGAAGAAGGAGGAGGGGAGATATTATTATACAGTGGTTCAAAAATTGCCAGTTTGCGCAATCCGAGAGTATTCTATCGTGATTCACAAAGCACGCGGAAATGTTGTACAAAAGTAATCAAAGTGACATTTTCCGCAAATGGGTGTGCTCCTATATAGACAAATTGTAAGACATTTTGATCGTGAAACTTGCTAATTTGGACACACAGAACATGAAAGCTGTAGCGAATGCAACCGTACATGTATATAATATAGACAAGCATGCAGCACCATTTAAAACCAGTCTCTAGTGCACTGTGTTGTAAGATAGGAACTTGGCAAAGAGAGAGGCAACCCAACTCTCACCTCCAAGTTATGTTCAAACAGACTGAGGTCCTGTGGACGGTGGTTGGAATGGATCCGGGACAGGTAGTCCTGGAATGCGGACTGCTCTTGTTGGTCCAGCTGTTCCTTGGTCATGGAGTATGACCAGGGAGGCCGGCGAGGTATGTCTAGATCTGAGCCAGGTCTGTAAATGTCTTCCACACTCACTTCCATCTCCGACTACACACAAGACGACAGCAAACAAGAGCAATAAGAAGCATGAAAGATCAGCAGCTATAATCTTATTGGAGCGTTATTCCAGTAGTGATGTGTGTGCGTGTGTGTGTCTATGATAATACTATACCTCAGGTACGGGGGCTAGGGGCTGAGTCTGGGCCCGCAGCTTTCTCCTCTCAATCTCCTCTGCTGACTCCCTCTGGAAGTGTAGCTTATACCTAAAAGAGAGAGTGTGTGTGTGAGAGAGAAAGACAAAGGTGAGTGAAGATAGCTGGACTGCTCTCCAGGGAACACCTGTTGGGGTCGTAGTGGGTGTCTGTGTCTGCTGTCGCTGGCTGGAGGTTGAGTCTGGCTACCTCAACTGTCGCCACAGCTTCTCCCTCTGACCCAGTCTCTGTGGAGCTCCCCTCGCCTCTCTCGTCCCCTCCGTCCTCCGCAGACACCGTCGGAGGTGTCCCTACTACGGCGAGTTCACGGTTTATTCTTCTGGTCGTGGGCTTACCATCGCGTCTGTCTCCCTTCCTCTGCCGTTTCTGCTGCAGTTGAAGCTTCTTCTGCTTGTGGCTGAACGGCTTTCGGCGGTTCTTGGACGGCACACTCCTCAGGCTCCTCTTGGGAGGCATGGTAGCCTACAGAGACCCTTGCCTTGCGCGTCTTTTGCGAGCTCAGCAGAGGAAAATCCCTGCCTGGTTTTGCGCATGCGCGCTGGATGTGAAATCATGAAGAGACAATTATACATGACAATGGATTATATCGGCGAGCGAGAACGTCACTCTTTCTTTCTTCTTGGACTTCTGTCAACATGTCTTTCTCTACCAGATTGACCAGGCCGCTGGTCCATAGAGTCTCTTCTTCCATATCTCCACTTCTCCCTTTCATCCCTTCCCCTATCTCTCCCTTCTGCCTCCCTCCCTCTCCTCCAGTCACCTCTTGGGACTCCACTACCTCTCTCTCTTCCTCTTGAGCCCAACATTTTGCTCCCCACAACGCTGAGAAGAAAAACAGAACACTGAAACTCCATTTCACCTCACAGGTGGTCCTCACATAGGTTTTCTGAACGGTCTCTCTCTCCCGCCAAAACGCAGCTGGCCCGACTCCTTCTTCCCGCCAAAACCACCCCCTGTGAACCGGGTAAAAGGTCAGCTATAATTCAAAGTGAAGGTCTATATAGCAGACCTAGTCTTCGAGGTACCCAGCCGGGCAGAGTCCTTCCACATTCAAACTCCACCAGTAGCTGGTACCCATCCACATTCATCTTGTGACATCTCTACAACACATCGTTTGACAGCACATATATACATATAATTATACATAAATTATACAGAGGAAAACAAGGCAAAATTAAAACTAGACAGGTGTAGGAAAGGGAAGGAGGAGAAGGAAGAAAGACTTACGTCGTATGCTTTCTCAGCATTGTCAGGGTGAGAGAATTCAACGAAGGCATATCCTTTGGACCTCCCAGTTACTGAAGGCAGTTTCTTGTTAGCCACAGTGCAAGACTACGCTCACTCACCGATATCACGGATCAATCGTAGACTCTTGATTTTTCCACACTCTGAGAAGATGGCTTGCAATGTGTCTGGTGGACGACACACTTTGCCACACACACAGGATAGTATACATCTATATCTACACTTACCCTCTGTGGTGTCGTGGTTGATTCGACCAACGAACAAGGTGCACTCTGGATCACTGCCAACATTCTTCAGCGGCTTGTCTAAAGCGTGGAGCGACAAACGTCCTTGAGAGTTTGGTGGGTCTATAAAAGTCTTACAGTTGGCGCGCACGGCGCGGATGATTCCGCGGTCATGAGGCGAGGTGTCAGTTCCATCGATGCTGCCTGCTCTCAGAGGGTCATACTCCCCGTAGTCCACTGCCAGCGGCGTCCAGTTCCGCAGCCATTCGGCCTCACGATACTCGGCAGCGTCGTCTTCACTTTCCTCCATGCTGGCTCTCTAGATGGTGCGCACCACGTCAGCCCCGCCTTCCTTATGATACGCATGCGCATAATGGAAAGCACGTGGTGTGTGTGTGTGACACGACAACAACTAACACGCGCACGGCCAGTAGGACAGGAGCGAGAGCCCGTCTCGACGCAGCCACCATGGCCGACGCCCAAAGCTCGCTAAGAAGCGATCTAAAGAAACAGATTCGCGCCCTTCTCCAATCCGTGAAGCGCGGCTGCACGTTCAAGCAGCTGTCTATGGACTTTCGGCAGGTGATGGGGTATGACATTCCCTTCGATGAGCTGGGCTACAGCACCTTCAGCCAGCTCATTCACGACTTACCCGACGTGGTGGAGATTAGGAAGAATCGAGACGGGAGCACCACCCTTCACGCAGTGGCCGACCAGCGCACGGAACACATTTCTCGCCTCGTCTCCAAACAAAAGTCGACCCGCGCTCTGTACACCCAGCCGCCCCCGGCGAGAAAGCCGCCACCGAGACGCGCTCCTCGCGAGTTCTCGGCGCAGCTGAGGCAGCTGTTCTGCTGCTACCCGCAGGGAATACCGCTAGCGAACTTCAACGAAGCCTACGCTCGACGTTTCGGGCGCTTTTTGCAGTTTCAGCCGTGGGGCTACTCTTCGCTGGAGCAGCTGCTTCAAGACATGGACGGCGTGGAACTCGTGTGCAATCCCCTCAAAGGCTCGACCATGGTGAAATCGAGGCGAAAAAACATGAGTCTCCAACTTGCCAAGAAAGGTTGCTCTCTAAATTTTACCTTTCCTCACACAGCTGCAAGGTCGACCTATTGCACATAATATGTTCCTCTTCTTTCCAGTGCCGCCAGAAGAGAGTCTGAATGCGCTGGAGACTAGCCCTGTGAGGGAAAAGAGCATCGAGAAATGTCTACGAGAAGCGAAGCAGAAGAAGGAGCCTACGCCGCCTGCTAGGCCACCTATACCTGACAGACTCATAAACAACATTCGGGAGGTAATGTATGGTAGCTAGCGCGCGGAGAGTGTCAGTGGAGGTGTGTGTCTGTTTCCATAGCTACTGCAGGCCCACCCAGCTGGTATATGGCTGTCACAGTTCTCCGCCCAGTACAAGGTTGGAAATCTGCACTTCCTCACTCCCCCCTCACCTACCTCACTCCTCCACTCACCTACGTCATTCCTCACTCTGTCGTGCCACAGGAGTACTACGGAGAAGAACTCCCGGTGTTCACCCAGGGCTACTCCACACCCCTCCACCTCCTCTCCTCTCTCTCCCAGGTCGTCTCCATAGAGAGACCGCATCTCGGGAACGGAGACTGGCTGGTGGCCGAAGTCGGAGCCATTGTCAAAGGTTTGCCTCCCCTCTCTTCCCTGCCAAACCCAGTATAACTTTAACCCAATCTATTCTCCTCCATCAGTTGCTCCGAACCATGCGTTCCTGTCGTCCGCCTACATCTCTGATGAGCTCACAGCAACAATCCACCGTATCCTAGCACCAGCCCCTGAGGGGATCATGCTCAACTCGTTTCTCCGCACCTACAAAGTAATGCGTTGCGGTAATATGGAACTCTCCTTGAATTACTTCTCTTGTGTGTCCCCACAGGAGAAGGCGGGAAAGGAGCTGGAGATACGTGAGCTGGGTTTCAACACGCTGGTCCAGTTGCTGGAGAGGGTGGATGGAGTGGCAGTCATGAAGCCTCCGGACGCAGGGTTCATGATGGTTTACGGGCCAAGGAAAAAGGGAGGAGGAGTGGGAGGTTCCAGTTGTGGTTCTGAAACTGAGGAGGTGAACTGACACTTTGTGGCTGTTTGTTAACTAACCAACCCCATTTACTGTTACTGCACCTTCAAATTTCTTGCTCAAACATGCTCAGGCAGAAATTTGATAAAACTATCTTGCCATGACACAAATATTAACTTGCTCAAGCAGTTGTACATTGAAATTTTCTCAAATTGTCATTTTTTTCTCCAACAAGGCACCAAGGCCCCCAGGCACTCTGGCCTCGGCCTACACGAGACAAGCTCCGCCCACCGAGAAGATGTTGGGAGTGTACATGACGCACGTCCACACGCCGGGCTGTCTGTGTGTCCAGATCATAGGAGAGACCACGACAAGAACTCTGGAGTACCTTCTGGAGGACCTCACGCAGTTCTACAACAGCAGGGGTGGGGACTCCTACGTGCTCAAGAAGCCCATCATTGGACAGGTATATATAGCTGGGAACATTCAAGAAAGATGGAAAAGTTAGAGTTTTACGCAGAGAAAACCGTTGCTGGTTCCTGGTTATCCTGCCCAATAAATTTACATAATGCAGGGACAGACAGCAAAACTGTAGTGATGGTTTTTGAGAAGAAATGGAAGAAGAGGATGTGTTGAGAAAATGAAAGATTTGTTCTTTCCCTCTTTTTCTTGCAGCCGTGCTGTACTCTCTTCAACAACGATGGCTACTGGTACAGAGCCGAGGTGGTTGGCATGCCGACGAGTGACATCGCAGAGGTGTTGTACGTGGACTATGGCAACACTGGCAGAGTAAGAGCAGCACTCCACACTACTGGTTGTATTGAGTTTCTCTTTCTGTGAAGGTCCCTGCTACGTCGCTGAGGAAACCAAGGCCGCACTATATGACTCTACCAGCCCAGGCAATCAAGTGTCGCCTGGCCCATCTGAAGCCTGCTGGGAGTGTGAGTGTTTCTCATCCTCATCTTATCCCACCACCTCTCTCTACCTTCCTCCTCCTGTATTCACTATCTATCCTCTCTTTTCTCTTCATCCTTTTTCTCTTGCTCCCTCTCTCCTTTCTCTGCCTCCTCCTTCTCCACTCTCTATTTTTCTATTTTATTGGTATTATTCTCTTTTTATCTTGCTCCCTCTCTGCCTCCTCCTTCTCCACTCTCTCTTTCTCTATTTTCATCGTATTATTCTCTTTTCCGCCGAGCAGAGGTGGAGTAGGCAGGCATCCAGCCTCCTCTTTCAGATGACAAAAGACAAGCCAATTGTAGCCATTGTCTCGTCCGTAGTGGTGAGTACCTCCTCCTCCTCCTGCTGCACACTCACACACGCGCACACACACACACACTAATCCCCCCTGTCCCCCCAGGGTGGGCTGATATCTGCAACTCTGTGTGACACTACGACAGAAGAAGACATTCATATCAATGACACGTTGGTCTCACAAGGCCTGGCCATCTTCGTCAAGGACACCGAAGAGGAGGAGAAGAAATATGATGGCTACAAACCAGAGCAACTGCCTATAGGGGTGAGTACTCTTCCAAAGAAAAATGGACGTTTTTACAACTTTAAATGTCAGAAAAGTGCTCATTAGGGTTGCGTGTGTTAACAACAAGACGTTGACTTCACAAATGCACTAAAAGTGTATATACAAGAACGGATTTTTTTAGACACTTAATGTAAAGTTTCTGCTATATAATTATTACTCCTTTCTTCTCTCTCCTAGGCAACTGAGAACATTCCTGATGTCCATATGCCGTCAAGTAAGGTCGAAACTCCTCCCACTGCCACGCCCTCTTCCACCTCCACAACTATCACTTCCCTCCCAACTCTCCCCACACTCACAACTCACACCCTCCCCACCCCCTCCGTAATCCCCACTCCCACTGCCTTCCAAACTCCCCCGCACACTCCGGCTCCGCCCGGTCTCCCCGGTCTGACCACGCCCCAAATCACCGCGCCGTTGATGCAGAATTACCTGCTAAACCTGTTACTACAGCAGGCGGCCTGTGTCCCCAACATGGCTGGTCTCACTCCCTCCAGTCTCGCCCAGCTTCTAACTGGACAGTCCGGTTTCAATTTCCCGTTTGCAGCTCCACAACTGGAAACAGCACCAAATCCTGCAGTACCACCGCAACCCACAGTCACTACACAGCAATTTGTTACCCCGACTCCCCAAACCAGTTCAGCGTGTAATCAAAACCCGGTCAAACCGGTTGACTCGGTCCGACCACTTCCACCGTTGAACTCCCTCTCCTCCGTTGCTGACTCCACCCAGCAGGCCCCGCCCACCAGCCACACCCCCACGGCTCCCGAGACTGAAAGTGAAAAGGAGGAGGAGGAAAAAGAGGAACGGAAGCCATCAAACCTCCCCAAGATGAGAATCAAAAAGTTAGAACTCCACCATCCAAATTTTCCATGTCACCCCACATCATAAGAAAAATCTTTTGAAACCACACCTTTTTGCATTAGCCACAAGTGTGTGATATGTGTAGGCCAGTATATAATGCTTAGCTTTACTATATAAGTTCTTAATGAGAAACAGTGTGATATTTTCATGGAGAATCTACCATTGGCCCTCCACTGCAGTTCCCTCCTTCCACCTTAATGACTTTCCACCCTTCACCCCCACCTCCACTGCACCTCTCCATATACTTCTCTCTACCACATAGGTGTCAACTGACGACAGATCGCAGTCTCCACGTGGTCCAGTACAACAGTAGAGCCTACATCCTGAGTCCACAGGTGTCAGAATGGTTCTGGGACACGGACCTTCTCCAGTCCATGCTCAGACAGGTGGCTGGATCCCCACATTGATTTGTGTACATGTTGATGTTTTTGCCTCTTATGCGAGTGTCCTACAGATGAATTGGTAGTGTTGCACCAACATATGTTTTCCATGCTATTCAGCTTGAAGGCTGGCTTATTTTTTTCCATTCCTAGCACATTAACCTACATAAAGAGTCTTTTTTACACCAAGTAGTTAAGAAATTGTGTGTTGAAAGGCTTGAGCCCAAGTGAACATAATGGCGGTGTGGTTGTGCCACCATCTCAGGTCCAGAATGCGAGACCGGTGTGGGGACTGGTGCTGCAGGAACACAGAGCTAAGGATTTGTTCAGAGAGATGAAGAGGGACCCGCAGCTGCGCGCTCTTCTCTATGGCTGCTGTGAAGTCACCATCTACGCCCTCGAGGAGTAAGCTTTACTTTAATATAGTTGACTGAGTCATGCATTTTCTGTGAAGAACTCACATTTTCATTACTACAAAATGCCTGCGGTATGCAATCCGCATGGCTAGAAGAGGAGTTTGTGTCAATTTAAGTATGCAGTCAATAGGTCAGGCAGCCCGCCGTCCATCATGCTCTTTACATAGTTTACAGTGCAAAGGGCCTGTCTTCTAATGTTCATTCATTTTACAGACTATTTAACGTTACCTTGACTCCCCTGACTCCGCCCCTTCCTCTCTCGCAGTCTTCCGACTATTGCGTCGGTGTTCCATGCGCCGAGTCCCGTGTGTGCGGCGGTGAGAATGGAATCGGAGCAGTGGCTGAGGAAGGGACCGGACTACTTCACCGACCCAGTGTGTGAGCTGAATGACGTCGCCGCTGAACTGGAGAAACTTCGCTCCGAGAGGTAAACAGTTTTTCCGCTCTCGTGTGTATGTGGAGTGCATCTTTCTCGACTTCAAACAATCTATAAAAAGCGCATGTTTAACTCCTACTAAATGGTCTGTAGTGACTGTTTTCCCCCTCTATTGCAGGAAAGAGATCCTGAGTTCCCTGGAAGTCGATGGAGGTGGAGAGGGGGAGATTGAGGAAGGAATCCAATCACTTGCCAAGGTTACTAAAGCCATATCGAAACTGAAAGCCAAGCAGGCAGTGTTGGTGGCAGAACTGTCCGCCAGTGGCGATGTTGACAATCATCAAGACACAGGGCACCCTCCTTCATCTCTCTCCATGAGTTCACTTGATCACAGCGAGAGTGGCAGAGTTGCGTCGCAAGCGTCCGATTTCGACGACCCGTTCTACACCTGTGCATCGTCTCAATCTACACCAACCCCTACGCCTGAACCGCCCGACTTGACCGCTTCTCAGGCTCTCCCCACGTACCCCGAGACCTCTGCTGCTTTCCTCTCCCCCATTAACCTCTCCCCCTCTTCATCTCTTAGCTCGCTCTCTGACGACGCCCTCTCTCGTCCTCCTCACCTGCCACAAGGCCCAACAACAGGAGACATCAACACTGAACGAGAGTGGAGTGCTCCTCGCATCCCTTACCTCACAGACACCTCAATTGGTAGAGACACTCCACGAGGAGTGAGAGAGGAGATGCCAGTACAGAGAGATGATGCAGTGACTGTTGGGAATTTGGGGCCGGAGAAACGCTCTGAACAGCTCGCTAACAACTTCCGCAACGTGTGTAAGCCACGTCTAGTCCCGCTCCAAGGCGATACTCCTGACGATGCAAAGCCCAGTCCCGCGGGTCAACACCATGTGGAGATGTCTTCTCCAACAAAGTCTCCCGCATGGAAAAGCCCTCTATCTTCTTTCAGACTTGACTCAGCTGGACGTTCTTGCTCCCCAGTCAGTGATGTGCCTGTCGGGCGAGGTTCAACTGCTCCAACCAGCAGCATTTGGAGGGAAGTGATCCAGCAGGTGAGCGCAGAGCCTATGTGCATTCCAGCCGGTTTGCGCCGGACTTTCAGGCCTGGTGGCTCAGAGAGGGTCCCGTTGTCATCTGGATGCGGGCAAGACACGACTGGTCAGTCGGGTTCAACAGGTTTTACTAGAGGTTTACGAGACATGACTGGTTCAAGTGGCAGCAATCCAGACAGGACTTTTACTGGCAACATGCAAGACAGGTGTCGTTCTGGTTCAACAGGTTTTACTGGCAGCCAGCAGGATAGGAGTCGTTCTGGTTCAACCGGTTTTACTGGCAGCCAGCAGGATAGGAGTCGTTCTGGTTCAACTGGTTTTACTGGCCGCATGCAAGGCAGGACCATTTATCCTGGCAGTATGCAAGGCAGAACTGGTTCAACTGGTTTTAATGGTGATAGAACTGGTGGTGGCGGTAGGTGGGGGTCTTCTGGACAGCGGTCGACACAGAGGAGACGAGGGGGGAGGGGGAGTCTGCGAAACAGGCCAGCCAGCAGACCAAACCAGCCAGGAACCAGAAACACTGGTTCAGGCCGACAGTCCAACAAAGAGGCGGAATACTCTGAACGCAGGTCTGCTGTGACGGAGGAAGATGCAATCAACTGTTCGTCCTCGGAAAGTCTCTCTTCTCCATCTGAACTGGTATCCCACTTCAGATTAGGTTCTCACCTCCATGGCGACCCTCGGTCCCTCGAGCAATCTTACGTCGGAGGTGACGACCCACGAGCGACTGGAAAGTCACGCATTCCGCCTGCGAGACACGAGGACCTCGATATGGGGTGGGAGACCTGGGACATTGACCCAGTCGAGGGTGGCAGAGTGACGCAAGGAGGTGAAGATGATGAAGGAGGGAGGGGTGAAGAAGAAGTTGAGGGAGAGAAGGGTGGAGAAGGAATCGAAGGAGGGAAAGGTGGAGAGAAGGTTGGTGTGTTGGAGGCTGTTGATGCTGGAAAGACCAACGAAGACTTGATTCAAGGAAGTTTAGCTGGTGGTGGTTGGGGGGGCAAAGAAGCTCAAAGAACAAGATTTCAACAAGAAATGAGTGACGCAGTGATTGGTTGGGATGTGGCTGTTGAAGGTGAGAAGGAAAGCAGTGGGGGCAAGGCGAATGAAGAACAAGTGTGTGCAGAGGGAAGTGTATCTGATGAGAACCTGGTGCCTGCTGGGGCAGAGAGGTCAGGCCGTGTTCTCGGGGGGGTTTTCGCTTTGGAGCAGGTTGAACAGCACACCCAGCGTGTGGCCGAAGAGGAGTGGGTTGAAGATGTGCCTCAAGTGGTGGTGGTGGAGACGAAGGTTTCTGACACTGCAGAGTTGGCTGTTGTAGGGGATGATGGAGGGCAGACAGAATCGGTAGCTGAGGTAGAGGAGGCAGCTGAGACAGAGAAGGCAGCTGATGGTGCTCTTGAGGAAGGCCCGGGGGGTGTAGCTGAAGTGAGAGCTTCTGCTGACGACGCTTGCAATGAAGAGTTAACCCTGATCTGGGAAAGTAACGAAAAGATGGAGTCAGCTAGCGTAGAAAATGAGGTAGCTTCAAGTGATGAAGCTAGAACTGTGGAGTGTGACGGTGGGATTGAGTCAATTGACAATGAAAAACCAGAGAGAGATACCAGCGATGGAGCAAGCGGAGCAGATGAGTACAAAGGTAACACTGCAGAATTAAATGTCATTCCCGAAGCTGATCTAGAGACGAGAGATTATGGACTGGAAATGGAGAGAGATGCTCAGAATAAGGATGAAGGACAAGCTCAGGAGGAAGACAGGGAAGGGACAGAGGTTGAGGTTTCTCTAGATGAAGCAGAATTGATAATTGTTGCTGAAGATGATGGAAAGAGGGGAGAGGAAGTGGAAACCGGTGAAGATAGCGGAGAAGAAAAGGCCACAGTCGGCGAAATGGAAGAGATACCTCAACTGAATGGTGCGGAAGATGTTGAGAAAGAAACGTATCGTGACCAAATGAACACTGCAGATTTGACAGTTGTGGTTGGAGATGGTGGAGAGAGGGAAGAAACAAGTGGAGGTGATGAGGGGAAGATGAGGGGAGAGAGCACAGCTTTCAGTGGAGTAATAGAAGAAGAGAGAATAGCAAGTAACAATGTTGATGGAGGAGAACTATTTGAAGAGGGAGCAGCAGCCAGCAAAGTCGACCAAGAAGAGGGGGAGACCTGGAAAGTTGTTGAAGGAGGGAGGGGAGAAGGAGCAGCAGTCAGCAAAGTCGACCAAGAAGAGGGGGAGACCTGGAAAGTTGTTGAAGGAGAGAGGGGAGAAGGAGCAGCAGTCAGCGTCGACCAAGAAGAGGGGGAGAGGGGAGAAGAAGAAGCAGCTATTAGAGAAATGGAGGAGAAACCTCATCTGAATGTAGAGGAAGCCTTCGGGGATCAAACCAGCAACACAACCCTTGCCGCTGAAGACGACGGCATCATTGTAGCCGATGAAACAGCCAACACGGAGGAAATGAAGCCAGAAACTGAACAAGTGTGCAAGGAGGAAGTAGTAGACGGTAGTAATAGACCCGGGAATGCGGAATTGGCTGTTGTTGTCGAAGAAAGTGGAGAAGAGGGGTCGGCTTACAAAGAGAAGGTGGACCAATCCGAGGAAGAGGCTGACAACGAAGCCAACAATTCAGAATTGACAGATGTAGGTGAAGAAGATGATAGGGAGGTGGAAGAAACAGAGCAAAACCTGGACCAGAACGACCCATCTTTTGACCTAGACACTGAAGTTCCAGTTGAAGGAGGCGATGAAGAGGAATTTGTGGCACAGAAAACGAAAGAAGTTTCTGCTGAAAAGGTGGAGGAGGTGTTTGAAGAGGTGAAGATGGTCTTTGGTCTGAGTGGGTTGGAGGAATGGTGTAGGGAAATGGAGGAAAGGGGGACCTCACTGAAACCAACCAAACTCACAGACAACAATGGAGAAGTGGGTTCAGTATTGGTGTTGGATCCGAGAGGCAATGGTACCGTCGGTAACTCTGACTTGCTAGTGGATTTATCACTGCCAGGACCTGTCAATGAAGATAAGAGCGAAGATAGTGAGGACACTGGCACGTTGCCGTTGAAGAACATCAAGATGAACCTTCCTCTAGAGAATGCTGCAACTGACATTCGAGGAAATGAGAGTGCACCGGCAGATGAGCAAGCTGGAGCCGTTGGCCAGCACAGAAAGATAGACGAAGAAGAACCCCGGTCTACTGTGAGTGACGGCAAAACCACTAAACCAAGTCTTACTCACCGCCCGCCTTCCCCTCCAAAACCCAAACCGAAACCAACTGTAACGTCCCCTTCTTCCCTGACAGTTACAACAGCTTTCAAGCCAAAGTACCCTCTCTCGGCTCCTTTACCTGCTCTGATCCCGACTTCTCCCCCTTCCTCTGCCCCTCCCAAATCAACCACTGCTACTCCCAGCCATTCTTCCTCGCTGAAAGTCACCGAAGAGTTTGTGCCCACCTACCCCCACAGCTCTTCGCTCCCTCCCCTACCCATCCGTAGCTCCTCTCCCTACATTAGTCCTCCAAGGCCTTCCGCTGATAGCTCCCCTCCCCTCTCTCTCCCTCTTATCCCTTCTCCTTCTCCATCTCCGTCCATTCTCTCTCCCCCGCCTCCCTCCCTCCCTCTTATCTACCCCCTCCCCTCCTCACAGCCGCAGTCGTTTATTCCCGAAACTGTCAAACTGCGAATCCCACCTCCGTTCTACAGACCAACTTCAGTGGAGTGGGCCAGCGAGCGACTGATTGGGTTAGGCCGAGGAACGCCAGAAAACAACCCTCGAGCATTCATGCTTCCCGGTTACCCTGAATGCCAGCCTTACAGACCAGGGCGTATAGTGTACAATCTTGTTGCCCCTTCACCTCTACACTGCCCAGGAACCTGGCAAGTCTTGGAATCCCAGCCTCAGTAGTCCGGTTACTGTTCCCGTGGTGGTGTCATTTCCCCATTCATTGTATCACCCTTTGTTTTTAAATAGCTGTTTGTATATCCATTGTATAACTTTGACTCTGTAATGCATCGTCGATTCATCATCAATCATAATCATCCGGATCCCTTCTTCATCGTTCATTTTTGATTCCAATGTGAAAAGCTCACACTGCGCATGCGTATGGCGCGAAAAAGGCGCGAGAGCTAGAGCTAGAGCTCTAGCGAGAGGGGAGCATGAGCGGACGGAGATCTTCCAGGTAAGCTACGGTTTCAGCCATTCTTTGCAGAAGCTTCCCTATTCTCCTCGCAGGCAAAAGCGAACCGTAGACTACCGGAAATTCACTGACGGGGGCTCAGACGACGATGGTAAGCTAAAGAAGGGTGGGTTTGGACTAACTTCATATCCTAAACTTTACTCTAGACGATTTCGAGAGCTCTCCCGTGCTGCCCAGGAAGGCGGTAAGGGGAGAGCAGGGCACAGGTAGGGGCTCCAAGCCCAGCTACACGCCCGTGCCAACAGCAGCTGGGACAAGTCAGAAGGCGTCCACTGAGAAACCAAAGAAAGACTTGCCTGGTGATGTTGGACCACCGCCAAAGAAAACCAGACAGACTCGTGACGAGAGAAAGTTCGGTAAAGACACGGACACTGCTCTGAGAGAGTCAGCAATGGATGCATCTTCGCCAAATGCTGCCAGCACTCACAAGCTGGAGGAAACTGAATACCAACCTCCAGAGGAGGAGGAGGAGGAGGAATACGTCAGTGAAGGTGATGACTCCTCAGACAGTGATTTCGGTGATGCTGGCCCACAATTGTCGAAGGGAGAAGTAAGGAAAAACAAGACCCCACCTGGTAGAGGAAGTCACTCGATGGCCGTGGGTTCTACAACACGAAAGAACCCCCAAGAAAAGAGTGTTAGCAAGAAAGTAGCCAACAAAATTGGAGTAGAAACGAAGAATAAGTTGAAGACGGCTGTGCCCACAGCTAAGACTGTACGGCTCACACCCACTGTTCCAACCTCTCCCCCCGTCTCCTCTTCTCCAAGGCTGGGGGTGAGGAAGATGCCAAAGTGGACACCTCCGGGCCCAGCCAACAGAGGAAACAACTGCAGAGATGACAACCTTGGGTCCACAGAGAGAACTGGTGGAACCCCTTTAATTAGAGTTGGTCTGTCACGCAAAGCTCGTGTAAAGCCTTTACATAATTCATCACACATTCCACATTTGTAGTCATTAATGTGTTGATTGTAGTGATCCGAGCTATTGTTCATACAAACCAATGAAAAGCACTGAAGTGCAAACCCTCAGCGAACTGTGACGCAGAATCGTAAGTAAACGCATGCGCCGTACCACTAATTGATGGGCTGGGTTTAGCTTTAGCTGTTACGCGTGGTCTCTTGCCAGCTCACGCAGAGTCTGACGCGGTCTAACTACACTACTAGATAGCATGCGAGAGGCGATACACGCCCTGCGTTGCATCTTCTGGTGACTCCGAGGTACGCAGAGCACGCGGGTCGATCATGCCGTAGTAAGCCGTTGAGTATTTGCATATTGGCTTTTTCGCGCTCTAGCTTTGCAACGGAGCGTTTTCAGAGAAAACCGTTCGAAATTTCTGACCTTCATTGCCCGTTCAGTAGGTGGTATCCTTTGTGAGACGAACAAACACCCGAGAAGTGAGATTGAGAGTAACAGACACACAGACACACAGACCCAAGTACTGTAAACCCTCGCTGCGCATGCGCGCCGAGGGTTAATGATGGTGTGTGTTATGATCCATGAATGATAATACATACAATATTGCAATAGTGAATCATTGTCATTCATTGAACACTGTCCTAGCATCGGAGAGACCAGAAACAAGCCGTCTTGTCGGAGCTGGTGGAGGCAAAGACCTCGCCACTGGGGTGCCAGCGAGCCTGCACCACCTTGTCCTCGTGTTGGGCCACCTCCACCCACTCCGCCCCTCCCTCCTCGCCCAGACACACGGAGCCATCGTAGGAGCCGGTCAGGAGCCATCTCCCGCAGGGAGAGTGACGGACGGATCGACACTCGTCCGAGTGCGGCTGGTAGCTGGTCACCAGGCCCCAGCTCCTCGCGTCGTACACTGCACACGAGCCGTCAACAGTTGCCACGGCCACAGTCTGCTCACGTGTTGAGAGAGAAGTGACAGGCTCAGAGAGAGACAGTGTGTGGATACACTTCCCGGACGACCAGTCCCACAGTCTCATCGTCCCATCCTCACCTCCCGACACTATAGTCAACCCTTGACCTCCGCGAGCCACCGATAACACCTGCCTCTCGTGGCCCGAGAGGTTGGTCACCATTTGCAGTGTCTCACAGTCTGAGATCAGTAGAGACGGCTCCCCTGAGCCTCCGGAGGCCAGGAGTGTCTCGGTGAGAAAAACCAGCTCTCTCACTGTACCTTGGTGAATGTTCATCCTTCCTCGAGCCTCGCACACAACACTGTTACTGGGGTCCGTGCTGGGTTGGCAGATGAGAAGTTTGATTGATTTGTCGTTAGAGCCTGACGCCAGGAGTCGATCTCGCGACCATGCCAGGCAGTAGATGGAGCCGCGGTGATAGCGAGGAAGCTCTTGAAGTGCCTTCAACTCTTCACCACTGTGGAGGAAAAAATCATATTTTAATGATCAGAAAAGCAGGTGAAAGACAGTCCAAACAATGTATTTAGAGTGTAATGCCATATGGAAAATACAATCAATGAGCTTGTGTGGGGCAAACGAATTTATGGCACATTTCTTGTTGCATGTTCTTTGTAAAGGCAATTCCAACTGTACTGGTTGGTCTGACCGGCAGTTGTCCAGTAGAGGAGCAGTGGAGAGGATGCGGAGACATTTAGAGTTGGCTCCCACTGCCACGAGTTGTCCTGACTTTGAGAACGCCACTGACCTCACCGCCTGCATGTTGTTAACATAATTCAGAATGTAGGAAAATTGGGGAGGAAATATATAAAATCCTGTGTAAATAAAAGTTTGGAGGTTTAAGAGCCCGCCAAATCTTCTGAAACTGAAGTGATGCTGACCATACAATTTTACCTGTGAGTCAGTTACTCGTCCAGTCAGAGTTGCCGTGGGCCAGCTAGCAGTTGGCAATAGCTCTTCAGCTACGCAGCTCTGACTGGCTGCTCCGTCAAAATCAATCTGTTTTCTCTCGCTCGGGGCTCCTATGTCGTGACTCCACCCACTGGGCGTGGCCTGCAACCCGGCAAAGGACTGGCGGGGTACGGGAGAAGTGGGGGGCGAGATGATGAAGTGTTGGGTGGAAGGTTTGGGTGTGGAGGAGTTCCTGTCTTTCTTCTGTTGTGGCCTGTGCAGCGGTGTAGTTTGTAGAGCCCAGGCTGGGGTGCGAAGGTCATTGTCGGCTGTCAGGCCCTGCGTCTGCTGGTCGGGAGGAGGAATAGGAGAGGAGGGAGCCTTCTCGGGAGGAGGAATAGGAGAGGAGGGAGCCTTCTCGGGAGGAGTGCAGCTGGAAGAGGGCTGTTGGGTGCTCTCCTCTCTTAGACTCAGCCTCAGTTCCTCAGTGGCCACTTCAACATTGTCCCTGTGCTCAGTGACTCTGTCCCTCTTTGACTTTGACTCTCTGGGACCAGAGCAGTTTCCTCCTTGCCTTCCCTTCGAGGATTCTATTCCCTCCCTCCCCTCTCGATGGTTCCCATCTTCTCTCTCAACACTGGCAGACACACCTCCTTCTTTCTGTTCAAGTCTAGTCGTTTTCACCTCTCTCTTTGCTTTGGTCTTTGTTTCTTTGGCTGGGAGTGTTGGTGTGGTAGATTCAGAGGGTGGTTCAGATGTGAATTTGTTTGGTTGAAGGGCAGGGGGAGCTAGAGGTGGAGAAGATGTAAGTGAAGACAATTTTGCCAGTTCTGGGGGTGAAGTTTGGTGTTGGCCCAGTTTCTTAGAGAGAATGGGGGGTTTTGGCGGGGAAGTGGCAGGAAATTTAGTGACCTCTGGTGTAGCAGTGGATGTTCGTGGAGGCACAGTGTGTGGAGATTTAGCTAGAGCAATAGCAGGCTCCTCTCCAGCCTGGGGCTGAGCATTCAGTGTCTGTCCCTCACCCACACCTCCAGACAGTGTGTTGGCTCCCGGATCCCAGCCTGCCTCCATCACCTGAACCAATCTGGGAGTCTCCTGGAACACAGAGTCAGGCCGAGTCTGCAGCCAGCTGGGGAGGTCCTGAATGGATGACGTCTTCTTCTTCTTCGACTGCTCACCTGACCCTGCATTCCCGCATCTCCTAGCAATAATCTGCTCACACTGCTCGTACATCTTCCCCCTCACTAGAAGTAGCGTCAATTGATAAATCTCTCCAGTTTTTTCTTCGTTCCCTCGTTTTTCTTCTCTCCCCTTGAAGCAGTCGGCTCTGCACCAGGCCAGGAGGTCCCCGCACGTCTCCTTCCGAGCCTTCTGAAGGTTCCAGTCGCGGAAGAAGTCTGTGGGGGACTCGGAGAGGGCGCGGAGGGAGCTGTACTCCTCCCTGGAGGGTGCTAGTCGCTCCAGGCGTCCGAGGCAGCGCTCCACCTCGTCCAACTCTCCGTCGGACGGTTCACGGTGCGGCGAAATTTCGTCCAGCGCGGCCACCGTCTCCAAGTACAGTTGCTTCGCGAGCGAGTACTGCGCCCTCTTGAAGAGCCGGTGCTGCTGGTTCTCCTCTTCGTGTCGGTGCAGCAACGCTTTCTCCAGTTCTCGCCACTTCCCACCCAGTGCCAGACCGCGCACCGCTGTCAGGGCAGGCGAGCTCGGCCGCACGTCGGCTTCCGTCTCTAGCGCAGTGAGCGTCGCTATCAGACCGTTCTTCTCCAAGTAGTCACACAGTAGAAGAAGTATGGACTCTCTGTCCACCGTAACGTTCATTCTCCTTGCAGCACCGGCCGGCTTGCTTTCTGCGCGCGCCTGAGGTGGTGCTCATTAAAAAGAGTGATAACTCAGCCCCACCCTCTTTTTTCTTTGATCAGTAATGTGCGCATGCGTAATTTTACACAACAAAAACCGAACTCTACCAATTTCTGTGTGCAGTTACAGGAACTACAGCGATAATGACAGAGTCCAGTTGCGAAAGAATGCTGTACACAAAGTCGAGTGATTTCCCCCTCACTTTGAGCTTGTTGACTGACACAAGTTCGTCTCCAGGGCTCAACAACCCAGCATAGAACTTTTCTGCAGTGGGGGTCGCAAATCTTGAGATGAAAATTTTTCTGTCTACTCCTTGAGTTATGTAGATACCATACTGTCCGTTTGCAGGCCTGTGCAGTTGAATTACGTGCAGCTTTCCAGTGTATGTGCGCAGCAACCGCCCAATGGGTCGAAGGTGTGACGGAGTGCTTATGGGGTAGGGATTTCCCTGATGACTTGTCTCCCATTTTCTCTTCAAATGGTACACAAACCGGTCCGAGAGAGACCGTTGCACTGGCATTCGACGGGGTCGTGACCTTGTGTCTTGTCTGAAACTGCCGTGTTGTCGCCTCCTCAGTCGCTGGAGGATGCTCGGTGCTCTCTGTGGGGGTCTTCGCTGCTGGCCAGTTTTCTCTCGCAGAACCAGCCCAGTGTTATATCTTTGTGGCATGTTCACCTGTTTGCTCGGAGGGTGCGGGCCCTGAACTGAAATTTGCTTCTCTTTTTGTGGTAGGTATTCACTCAGGCTTAGAGAGTGTTCTTCTGAAACATCTGAGTCGCTTTTTGGTCTCACACGGTATTCGTGCGGAGTTCCCACCTTCACTCCCTCTTCCTTCTCCTCCTCCTCTGCCACCACTGTGCTACTGCTTCCTTCACTTTCAAAACCTGTAAGAGGACTGCGTTTGTCTGGATCTGTTTCGTTCGTAGGGCCCACACTTTTCCCAGACGATTCAAGCCACTCAAAATGTTTTTTGACATCTCCTGCAGTTAGGGGATTGTGCACTTTCTCCCTGTTTTTCTTCTGTCGTAGTTGAACTCTTTCTCCCATTACCATGACTTGACTTTTCAGAGACTCAGCTCCATTTCTGGAGGCTTCATTTAGTTGATCCTTTGTTTCCCCATTTTCAGCAATGATGACGGTCGGAATTGAAGGCCGCGGGGAGTAGTAATGCTTCACTATAGCCTCCCTGGTGACTGAAGTGTTGCGAGCTGAACTCGCAGTTTGTAGAAGTGTGACGGGAGATGAAAGACTCTGCGATGGTGGTCCCCTCTCTGGGGCTGCAGAGATCGACAGACGAGAGTCCAGAGAATCATTGTCGGTCTGCGAGTGTAGGGATCCGATGGCACTATCGTAACGTGAACTCGAACTCGCAGAGAAAGATTGCTGCTCGCACGACTCGTTACTTCCTAGGCTGAGCGCATCGTGAGGCTCTCCATCTCTTCTCCCTCGATCGTTAAACACACCGCAAACACCTGGTGCCCTCTTCCTTTCTCTTTTCTTTCTGCTGCGGTGTTTCTTGGACGACGAGTGGGCTCGGTTGACAGAAGGGGGCGTGCGTGGTTCACAACTGCTAATACCTGCTGCTAAGCTGTCATGGCGGAGGCTTATGCGGGCCAGCTCCTCTTGCAACTGGAACAGACTGCCTGCCGCGTCAAGCACTGACTCTGCAAGCCGTTCACCGACCCTCGGCCTCTGTCGCTCAGCCATTCCTGCACAGCTAGAGGGGGCGGGGCTACAACGCATGCGCATTGGGTAACTCCTGAAGTTGGGCGTGTCGATCACATGATGTTTGTTTTGTCTCTTCTATTTTTGGGATTTCCTTGGCGATGAGTAATGAAAGGAAGGGAAAGCACGGACAGGTTCCGTTGATGTGACTAATGGGGGGACAATCGACGTTCTAGAGGCAATAAATAGGACTAAATTTACCCTTCTTTGGTGGTAGAATAGTCGTAGGATCGTGTACTATTAGTTATCCCCGACTCACCTTCGAGCGTCCACACCAAGGAATCTCTTTGTTTGAGGGCGCCGTCGAGTACCTGGCACAAAGTGAGGAGAAACCCACCGTAGCCCAATCACCAGCTGCTAAAGTCGCGCCGCTGCCAATCACTTCTATATAGAACTCAAAAGACCCACACAGAGTCACAGTCAGTCGCCATGTCGTTGGAGGACCCCTTCTTCGTCGTCCGAGAGTGAGTTGTGTTGAGTTTATAAGGGACCCTCGGGTTTAGTCCATCACAGGGGGGACGGAACGCAAAGCGTGTGCCTTTTCGGCTTTACCCGACCGGTCCGCCTTCCGCAGTTGTGTAGCTACGTGTTTATGGTGCGTGTGTCTCGTCTCCCCCCAGCGAGGTGCGACAGAGCCTCACCAGCGCCCAACAGCAGTACTCCCAGTGGTCCATGTTACTTGACAGCGAGGTGGACCCTGAGAAAGTCCAGAGCGTCGGTTCTGAGCTCAAGAACCTCATCAAGAGCATAGAGTGGGACATGGAGGACTTGGATCAGACTATCAGTATCCCTCTATCATTCTAGCCCTTGAATGGGTGTATGTAGAGTTCACACACAAGTGTAAGAAGTAGTGAGTGTGAAAAAGGGAAGAGTTTGCTGTAGCAGAGAAGGACTGTAAAGCAGCGTGTTGCTTTTCAGGTGTCATAGGAAAATAAACTTCAGTTGAGTGGTGGTCTTTTAGGGGGAAGGGTGGCCTTATAGGGTATTGGCAGTTCCTTCCTAAAGGACACTATCCTAGGCAAATATGGCATGTGGGCTGACCTGGGCCAGTTATGTGTGCATGCACGGTGAATGACCTCACTGCTTTGTCATCAGTGTGGCAATGTTGAAAGGGACAGGGCCTGGTGATTTCCCACCTGCTGTGACTAGCTCTAGTCTAACTAAGTCAACTGTGCGTGTATTCATTGATGTTGCTGGTCATGCAGTTTTCTCTTAACCAAAGTTCTCTCTAGAAATCGCAGAAGCAAATCCGGCCAAGTTTCGATTGAATTACGGCGAACTTGAGAGCAGGAAACAATTCATTCGGGACACCAGAGCCGTCATCAAAGTAAGCTCTACCCTTTTTTCAAACTTCTCTTTTTTCTCCCCCTCACACCTACCCTTTGTACCGCCTCCTCTCTCTTCTTGGTTGGCACACAGAGCGTGCCTTGGTCAATGGAGTTGACAAATGCTTCCCTTTGTCTGTGACCATTTAGCTGCCACTCCTTTGTCCTCTGTTTTTACACAGGCGGTTGCCTTACGTGACCGACATGCATACATCAGCATCTGGTGTATTGGTACATGATGTCAACCCTCCCTCACCGCTCTCTTTCTCTCAATTAGAAAATAAAAGACTATATGAACAGTGATGCGGCCAGATCGAGAATGGAAACGTTGAAGAGAAAAGTGAGTTTTATTGCTCTGTGTGCAGTATTATGGTCTGTCAGCAACTACTGTGTAGTTATGCTGTTTGTGGAGTATACAAGTGGATTAGGCTGTGCTCTAGTCAGCACAGGTAGCAACAGTGTAGGCAGAAGACCAGCCTCTTCCTTTCATCTGTGTGAGTGTGTGCCAGTGCTTACTACTGACAACACCCACCCCTAGCCAAATATGGAGTAGGTATACTGTATATATGGCAGGCTGAACTAGACACCTGTGCATGTGTGTGCTGCCTGTTGACTAACCCACCAGAAGCTGCTACTGTTGACAAGGTGCTAATGGAGCGTAGTGGGCTATCAACTCCCCCTGTACAATTTGATAAAGTTTTAGTGGTTGTCTCAACATGTGTAGCTGATCAGTGGAGTGGATCTGTCTACACCACAATATAGATATCTAACAGCAAGCTAAACCTCAAACAAAGACCATAGACCACAAAACAACTATGTATATATGGGTTGTCTCTGGGTCTCCATAGTATGTCTCAATGCACTATACTGAGTTTGATTCCAACAAAGGTTTTTGTCTATACAAACCGTGTAAGCTGTATTCAATCCCAAAACAAATTCATTACGTCATTGTTACATCATGAAAGCAGTTGGTATGCATGTGTGAGGTATGTTGTTTATTTGTGTGTCTGTCGTATCTACAGCAACTGGTGAGCAGTGCACGGGAAAAGAAGGCCGTGGGGAGGTACGCCAAGCTGGACAACGAGATGGAGAGAGGTAATCAGGACTTCATTGACCAGCAGAGACATCAGCAGCAGGTTAGAAAGAGAGGAGAGGAGAGAGGGGGAAAGAGAGGGGAAAAGAGAGGAGAGGAGAGAGGGTTGTGAGCCAACTCTGTGTCCTAATGATCAGATCTACTCAATTCCCAAGGGGACATGACGTGCTAAATTCTTTGTGAATGAATCTGAACCTAATTGAGTAAACGATAGCCCTGCCACCACCAGCACTTGACTCTGTTCCCCCACCTCTGAACTTTACGTTGCGACGTATAAAGTCTAGTGCAGTCTAGTGTCATTCTTGATAGCCAACTGAGCATCAACCTACGTAGAACACACTGTACACGTTATGCTCATCAAAAGGCGTCGCCAAAACAACAGCTTGATTGAATTCTTTCGCCATTCATGCCAAATAGCTCTAATTACACACTTTACTTGTTTTCCCCTGTTGTATTGACTATATTATCTCTACCCCCCCTCTCCTCTCTCTCTCTCTCTCTCCTCTCTCTCCCTCTCCTCTCTCTCTCCTCTTTGTGTGTGTGTGTTGCAGGCAATAATCAGTAAGCAGGACAACCAGTTGGACCAGGTCGGGTCCAGCATCCACACTCTCAAGCAGATTGGAGAGACGATAGGAGATGAACTAGACAGCCAGCAAATGTGAGTATAAGTAACAAACAGTAGGCGAAGCGGAGAGAATGGGGGAGGGAGGGTGTGGTGCAATGTTTTGGGTAATTAGGTGGATACACGTGGTGGCATATGGCAGAAATGCCTGCGTGTTTGAACACACACATGTCCTGTGGGACCTGGTCATGTGACCTGGTGTCTCCCTCTCTCTCTCTCAGAATGCTGGAGGAGATGGATAAGGAATTGGATCACACTGACTCACGACTAAAAGCTCTTACTTCTCGAGTACAGACTGCTATCAGAAAAAGTGGAGGTAAGAGAGAGAGAGAGAGAATTGCATACCGTTGTATAACAGTGCACTTAGCCTCATTCCTGGTATTCATGTATGGGTTTGTGAGTGTGATTATTTCGCATGTGAGACCACACCTAGTGGGAACAAGTGTAATGTGCAGTACTACATGTGGTCTGTTTAGTGATGTCATTGACTTTCACTGGAATTTACACTGGAAATACTGACTTCCTCTACAAATGGTTCCTGACAGTTTTTCCTGCACTCCATGGCAACTTGGGTCCCCACTTGGGTCCCCCCTCCCTTTATCACTAGCCAGGACTTTCTCTAAAGACTTTTATCACAATGTTTGGCAAAGAAGGCAATTTGTAGTATGTCTTAAATACAAACTGTACCATCAAGGAAGCTCTTAGTACAAATGGAAAATGGAATAACTCTCTCCCAACACTCTCTTTTTTTCCCACTCCTGCAGACAAGTGCCAGATAATCACCATTCTCGTCCTAATTATCATCCTCGTCATTGTGGTCGTCTTCTTTTTTATTCCCTTCTGATATATCTCTCTCGCCACGCCCACCCACCAAACATCGCCTCATTCAGACTCTATTTATATATAATACAACTCCGAGAGAAAGAGAGCCCTCAAATTCAAACTATTATTGATGGTTTTGTGCCTATGATATCACTACTGGTTCCTTGTGTTGCCATTGTCTGCGTGTTTTCTTTCTGTTTCGTAATGTCGTAATGAGCATATTTTGAATTTGAAATCTGCGCAGTACCTTGACACGTTGCGCACGCGCAGTTGTTTGCGAGCCAATTTCAAAAAGTTGAACCGCGCAGCAGCTGAACGTTGTTTTGCCGAAGAAGAATCCTAGTCTCGCGCTCTCAGCTGTCGACATGTCGGTGGGGGACTACCAGAAGATAGAAAAGATAGGCGAGGGGACGTACGGCGTCGTCTACAAGGCTCGAAACACCAAGACGGGCCAGTTCGTGGCGATGAAGAAGATTCGACTGGAGTCGGAAGACGAGGGAGTTCCCAGCACCGCCATCCGTGAGATCTCTCTCCTCAAGGAGCTCCAGCACCCCAACATCGTAAAGTAAGGAGAAAGCGCCGCTCGGGAACCGTCCGCAGTTTTCAAAAACGCGCGGGAGGCCAGTAGCTATATAGCTACTACTAGACACGTAAGCCAGCGGGTGTGAAGATGTTTTCCCGCCTTTTTTGTTGCCTCGTTTCCTCTCACACAGGCTGGAGTGTATAGTCCACAACGACGTGAAGCTCTACCTGGTGTTCGAGTTTATGCAGATGGACCTCAAGAAATACATAGACACCAAACCAGTGGACCCCATGCTGCTCAAGGTAAGAGAGAGACTTAGAGAAATTAACTCTCAAGCTCATATCTCCTTTTCCCCCCAGAGTTACACCTACCAGGTCCTACAGGGCATCGTCTTCATGCACACGCGTCGTGTCATCCACCGCGACCTGAAACCACAGAACCTTCTCATCGACGACAAGGGGGCCATCAAGATCGCTGATTTTGGTCTCGGGAGGGCTTTCGGCATCCCCGTTCGCGCCTACACACACGAGGTAACCAAAATAAAAACTTTGAAATTATCACAAATCTTTTCATTTTGCTGGTGTATAGGTTGTGACACTATGGTACAGAGCACCAGAGGTGTTGCTGGGTTCACCTCGCTATGCCTGCCCCATCGATGTGTGGAGTATTGCAGGCATCTTTGCAGAGATGATCCTCAAGAAGCCTCTCTTTCATGGCGACTCAGAAATTGACCAGCTGTTCAGAATATTCAGGTGTCTGTTAGTTCTGTTTGTGTGCGTGTATGGGTGTGCATGTGCATGCTCCACTATACAAGTATAGGTGCAGTTTTAGAAAGCCACACTCTTTTTCCTTGTGCAAATACCCACCATCCTCCCACTCTCTATGCCCACAGAGTTCTGGGCACACCGACAGATGCAACGTGGCCGGGAGTGATGGAACTACCTGACTTTAAACAGACTTTCCCTCGCTGGGCCCCGAAACCGATGGTTCAGGTCATCCCAAAACTGAACTCTGAGGGGAGAGACCTCCTCCTGGTTAGCTTTGTAGTGTACTCACGCAGTACCCGAGTTAAGGTTTTGCTCCCTGACGCTCCTTTGGTGCAAGTGGTGCCTTTCACCTCTCTTGCACCGGGGGAATGCCTAGGAGCTATTTCACTCCCACTGGGGTGAATAACATAGCAGACATGCACACACCTCCTCTTTCCCTCACTCACCTCTCTCTTGCGGTGTCTATTATTTCTCCAGCAAATGCTTGTCTATAACCCCGGGAAGAGAATGACCGCCAAGGCTGCTCTTCGCCACCCGTACTTTGACGACCTCGACAAGTCAAGTCTTCCTGCCTCCAGCCCCTGAGAGACTGACTACTCTTCGTAATACATTACCTCACGCCACACGACATAATACTGCTGATGATCTGTTTCTATGACTCATTCTCACTCACTGCTCATTCTCCATGCTCAATGTTCACAACTAGACAGAAATTATGTTTGTTACACGAAATTCTTGTACAATATCTGGTTTTTTAAGTGGTGTGTGTTCTGGTAGGAGTGCGAGAGGTAAACGTGAAAGAAGGCGATTGGCTCTGGCAAAACGAGTTCTTTGGATGGTAGTGGGCAGGGCCTGGACTGCTCTCTAGTTGACCATGGAGGACGATAGACAAAAATGTTATTGAATTTCAGGAGTTACCAATTTTCTTTCTGGTGTTGGATGTTCTGATGGTGAATGAAGGGAAGTGTCGACTGACGTAGTCAGTAGATTTTGCTGCATTGTAGAGGTTTGGGGCTGGAATCAACACTTCCGCTTCTGGATTTGAAAAAAAAACACTCCCTATCATAGCCCCATACATCTAGGTACCATGTCCATCCCCTAAATCTACCGTACTCATCCATGCAATTACTTGCTGAGTATAAAGTGTTGAGTTTACTTGTTTTTCTTGGAGGTGGAGGACGGCTCCTAATAGAGTAGGCTGGACTGGCTTTTTTGGACAGACTTTTGCCTCCAATGCTGTTGGTGACAGCATAGGAACATGGCGAGGGAGCCTGCAGACAAGAAAGAGCTGCTATTAGTCACGCTGGCCAGACTCTCCTGCTAGGAGAGAGGGTCTGGGCCTCTGGGGACACCCAAAACACTTAGCAATGTCACCAGACTCATCATCAAAGAGTTTTGCCAGCAAGACTACGCAACAGTAGCCCCCTTTTTGTTTGAACCGAGACGTGCCTCCTTTCTTTATCTCTGTTTCCATTTTTGAGCCCTTAGCTACAGACCTTTACTATCGCTGCTCTTACGCCGTATATACTTTACTACCTTCTCAAGTGTTCTTGTGTTCAGTGTCCAGAGCTCATAGTTTGGTTTGGGCAGCAGATCTTCGTGTGGGTACAGATAGGTCATTGGGAATTGAGTTAGTATGTAGAGGAAGACTCTGGATTACCTCTGTCGTACTTGGTTCTAGGGTTGATCTTTCCTCCCTTGCCGCAGCGCGGAGGAGGAGGTAAGGTGTAGCTGCACGGACTGGGCCCTGTTTTTGATCAGAAAGGAGGCCGCGAAATCACGTGCAGCCAGTGGTTGGTAGAAAACTAACCGACACGTATTTTGGGCTTCAAAAGAGGTTTCTCCAAGAAATACAACTCGTCCAAGTTGCAGCTGGACGACAAACTGTAAGTACCGAGTGAGGTTGCACACACACCATGCGGCTAGCTAAGCTAGAAGTTACCTAGAGAGAGAAGCGGCCACCTTGCGAGGCTTTCTAAAGGGTCTTCCCAGCGGTGTGAACTTTCTGGCTGGATCTTTGACCTCAAAAGGGACGGGAACTGTGACTGTCGTCGCCATTTAGCTACGTACCTACGTAGTAGCTAGACATTCAGCCCCACCCACCTTTTCATTCTTACGTACGCATGCGCACACGCGCGGAAACATTGGCGCGAAGAAAGCAGCCAAGAACGAGAAGCGATGAATGCAGCGCTGGAGAGAGTGAGACGAGTGCTGAAAGAGGAGAAGAAGGAAGGCAACAGTGCAGCTGCCATAAGGAACTGCCAGGTAGGCATAGCTTACTGTACTGACTTGCAGCAAACACCGTGTACTACTAATACATCTGGGTCACGTGCAGGCTCTTCACGTCGGTGTACTGGAGCTCCTGCAGGGGGTAGAGCGGCACAGGGCAGGAGACAGCTGCAATGGAGGAGCGGGAGAGACGACGAGGGAGCTGTCCCGCCTCCTCTGCCACTGTTTCAGTGTGTCTGCCCAAATCCTCACCCTCTGCAAGGTTCTTTGGGCCCCGGCGTTCACGTAGCCCAGTCTCTAGTGGTGTGTGTCTGTGTGTGGGGTGTATATAGGAGGTGGAGAGTGGTCCCAGCTGGCTGTTTCAGGATCTCTCCACCCATCTCTCTGTTATCTTCAAGTCAACCTACGCTCTCATCAAAGTTTGTCCGACGCAATCTTTCCTTCAGTCTTGTCTCATGTTGTGTTTATGTTTAGGTGTCAGCCGAGTTGCTAGACAGGTTGAGTCTCAATCAGGAGACATTTGAAACCGGTTTGACCCGTTTAACCTGCAGTTTAGGGTACTCGCTACTCCCTCCTTCCCCCTCTCTTCTCAGTTGTGGCCAGTTTGCGGAGTCTCAGTGCTTCAGCCTCGGACTTTGACCCCTCTCTCCCGGTGCTGGTGTGGAGAGGAGTAGGGAAGGTGGTGTGCAGGGGGAGGAGTGTGATGGGTGATGGGTGGACCGTCCAACCAATCGTATCTGACGTCTGCATTGCCATGGAAACAAAAGCTGTTGAATGTGTAATATCAGCCCCACAAGAAGCAGAGGTATTCACAATCCATACTTTTATCACCCACACATCTATTTTCATTTCAGTCTTAATAGTTTAGCACTAGACAATTTTTGATGTGCAAGTTTTTAAAACACTTTATGCAGACAAGCAGTAGTGGTGGTGGTGGGGAAGGGTATTTGAAGTTGCTGAAGCTGTGTCGGTTCCTCTCGTCTCTGCTGGTAAAGCTGGTCCAGGTGAGGGAGAGGAGAGAGAGAGGGAGAAATTGGTTCATCATGTGGGGTCCACTCTCGTGTCGAACCCACAGGAGTTCCAGGAAGATTCTCTGGAGTTTGCGTCTGATATTGCTGGTCTTTTGATCCACCTCTACGGGTGGGTGTGTAGTGGATCTGGACCGTGTGCTACTTGACTGACTCTGTCTGTGTGTGTGTGTCCACAGTTGTGTTCCTCCTTCTCCCCACTGCTCACCTGTCAACAGCCACACTCAGTCTGAGATTGACAGCAACATTTTACTGGTGGTAAACTAACTTTCATCTCTCAATACCCCCACCTTCACTTGAATACCAGTAATTTCCGAGTAGCCATCTCTCTTTCTCTCCTCCTCCCTCTCCTCTCCCCACAGTGTGAACCAATCTTCTCCTCCTTGTTGGGGTCCCCCGAGTTCTTCAAATCTCTCCTCTCTTCTCCCGACACCGGCGAGAGAGACGGCGGCCATTACGGACGACTCGTGTCCCTCTGTCTCGTCCTCAAGTTCTTCCCCAAACTCTCTGGAGGGATGCAAGACCTTCTCATGGAGTCAACCAGCTCTAGAGAGGTCTCCACGCGCACACACACACACACACACACATGCACGCACGCGCACACAGTTAAATTACGTAGGAATTGCATTGAAATTCTGTTGATATTTTTCCTGTAGAGCCGTTTCCGGTCGTGTCGACTGCTGGATGCTCTCTTCTCCACGATTCAACGCTGTAGGAGTCAACCGTGTGTCCATTACCCCGTGGTTTATCCCTGTGGTGTACACACACAGGTTCAATGGAACTAGAGTTGCCTGTGATGGTGGCCGGAGTCATGTGCAACGGACAGCCACAGAGGTAGGTCATGGAGGAAAGTAAACTGGCACACGAAATGAAATCAGTATACCGAGGGAGAAACTGGTAAGAAAATGCAATGATTTTCAGGCGAAAACTGTCGCAGACTCTTGTAAACTTTTCACTGTCTAAAGGTTTCTTGCAATAGGGTGTTTAGTGTTGCGACGTACTTTCTGCAGTGCAGTTTCACTCTACCATCATCTCCTGACTAACCTCTGCTGCCTGGTGGCCTGTCTTCCTCAACACCACTTCCAGAGACTGGTGAGTTCTAGAGAGTTAGGGACACACACACTCTTTCTTACTCTCAGGAGGAGGTGATGTTCCGTCACGCTCTCTCCTGCGAAGAAGACGCATTCTCCAGTCTCCTGGCCTTGGACGCTCTCTCATTCGTTGCCAGGTGTGTGTGTGTGTGTGTGTGAGAGAGAGAGAGAGAGAAGTAACTGGAGATCGATCAATACCTCTGAATAAAGCACACCTCACTGCAAATGAGGACACTTGATTCATACTCCCGAATAATGGACGCCTCTGAATACAGGCCACTTTCAATGTCCCCAAGGTGTCCCTTATTCAGTGGTTTCCCTGTATATACTCTGCCTCCAGGACTGAGGAGAAGATCGCTGAAAGATACGCAAACCTGTCGGCACAACTGGTAAAACCGGTTTCTCCCTCCACATCACTCGATACGAGTTCTGTGTTGCAGCTGTTGCAGACGTCTCCTCCGCTGTCTGGCCACGCCCACAGGGTCTCGTGTGCCCTGCTACGGAGGACCCTTCCTCTCCTCTCTCCTCACCACTTGTCACTGTTCCTGGAGACTCACGCCCTCTCCTCCTCCTCCTCTCTCCTCGTTCTCTGGGCACACTTGGACCTCACCACTATAGCCAACTCCTCACATAAACAGGTATAATAATTATATACATCTATGCAAATACCCACTTTTTCAAAAGTAAAGTCTTTGCTGCAATTTTCTTGCTACAAAACAAGTCCCGTCCTGCACCCCATGGGAATTGCCCATCAACCAAATAATGTTAGTAGCTGAGAAGGTGGTATGGATTGCGCGATAACATGGAGTATGTCTGCAGGTGGTTCAGAGCGTGTGGGACTCCAGCCACGAGATTCTCGTTCACCAGCTTCAGTCAGAACAACCTCACCTACCTGCTGTTGTAAGGCACCACACATCATATGACGAGAGAGCAGTGAAATCTGTGGTTATATATTATATTATGAAGCTGTTTATAGGGAGATTTATGAGCGGGACAATTTCACAGCTAAACAAACAGTCTGCAATCTCTCTGCTTCTTCCCTGACTTTCAAACACTTATTTCTCGACCACTCCAGCACTGGTCACTGAGGTGTCTGAGCTCCGCCCACCCCCACCTCCCCTCCCCCCATCCTCTCCCCCTCACCCGGCTCTGGGACTGGGCCACTCAACAAGACCTCAGTCGCAAGGCAAGCGTATCCCGCATATTAATGAAAAAATCCCGCATTCAGACGACTATATAGGTAGGCTTGCTTCGCTCACAAAGAAAAGAAAGACAGACCAACTGCCAATTTTGCATTCCTCAACTATAGCGCTGTAATGGCCGAGTGTATGATTATCATTCTCTCTGTTGTAGTGGGGAACAGTTGTCCTGTGTGACTGCATTTCTATCACTGCGGACCACGTCTCTAGTCTTCCTCCGCACATTCTCCAGAAGGTTGGCAAGGAGGAGGGGGGGTTGAATCGATTGCCGTGGCTTTATTTCTGCCCAGATTTTTACTTCGTTAAGAGAGATGATTACCAGGGGCATCCCCACGGCAGTGTGTGTGACTGTGGCAGAGTTTCTCGGTCGTTGTGGCTGTCTGACACTTCCCGCGAATGTACAGGTCAGAGCCGTCTATAGGTATAGTCTAACTGTACGTAGGGCGTGCACTGCAGATCTGCAATAGGTATATACTGTGCCTATTACCATATTATAAGCCAGAGAATCGTAACATAAAGAATGTCTGCAATAGTTACTGTGCCTAGAAAAATGTATGGTCATAATAACTAGAGAAACGTGTGTGTGTGTGTGTGTAACAAACACAAATCTTAGTGCTTTTCACGAGAAATGGCGAGTCAATTTCTTGTCTCCTTCCGCCGCAGGCTACGGTGTTGCGTGGTCTGGTACCAGTGTTTCATCTGTTACTAGGTCACCCCTGCTGGCTGGTCACTCAGCACTCTCTGGTGGCTTTCCAGACCTTTGCTGAGGTATGCACAGAATGTGACACGTAACAGAGACTGTAGTCATTTTGCCTCAAATAAGCCATAATTTAGGCAGTATAAGTTCTCAATTTTATGCTATCAGTGAAGTAGCTTCCAAATCGCACAAATTCTTTTCCCCACACCCCCTAAAATGTATTGCCACATTAAAACAGAGGAACTAATATCCTCAGAAGGATATTGAAAAGTCAATGATTCATTTTAGCCTGCAAAAGGTAGGGTTTACCAGATTATGTTTGATCCCTCTCTCCTTCTCTTTCATCTCCAGTCCACTCGGTACGCGTCAGTGACTGAGGACTGTGTGCCTGCTGGTATGAACAAGGTGGTGGTGGGTTTCCTCCAGAGAGCTCCCCACTTCACCTGGGAGAGAGCTGACTTGAGGGACGCCGTGTTCTGGGTGGAGGAGCTGGGGAGGAGGGTGGGGAGGGGAGAGGAGGTGGAGGGAGGGAGAGAGGAGTCACGGAGACCCACCTCTGTCTTACACACACTCTATGGTATCATCTCTCTGTCTTTCTAACACTAATACTATAGAAGAGGCAAAAAAGTGAAATTTTGCAGACACTGTGAAAATGTTCCTGCCAACAAAATTTCACAGTGAAAATTTTTTTAACGGTTGACATCTGAAATTATTGCGGGTGTTCTCCCTGAATTTTGTGCTCCACCACTTTTTGACAGGTTCATTCAAAGGTTCAGCTGCTGTTGGAGACGTGGAATGAACTTTGCACTCTCTCACTCCCGCCGCCGCCAGAAGTGTGCACGCAACTCCACAAACTGTCCACCTCCATCCAATCTCACTTGTCACAGTCTTGTCGATTTTCATCACCTCAGCATCAAAAATAATTCGTCTTCCATTACAAAACAATTACACAATAGAGAATTTACAAAGATCTATCTCACTATCAAAAAATTTTGAGAATAAAAAATTTGACATGTGACTGCCTATAAATGAACCCAATCTTCCTTTATCATATCTGAAGCTTTCTCACCAATCATTATTACGGGGGCATTTGTATTGCCGGATGTCACCTCTGGCATGACGGATGCGTCAGCCACCCGCAGGTTTCCGACTCCCTTGACTCGCAGTCTAGAGTCGACAACAGTGGTAGGGTCATCAGTTGAGCCCATCTTACAGGTCCCGGCTGGGTGGTACTGGGTGAGTGTGAGATGGCGAATGTAATCTCTCCAGTAGCCGTCGGAATCCGTGTGGTGACGACTGCCGAAAGCCATTAGCCGTTGACGAACACCGTACGAATTGAAGAAATTGAAAGCGGATGAATTTGCAATTTTCTGAACAAACCTGATGCCCTTGAGTAGGACTTCGATGTCGCGAGGATCGGCCAAGTAGTTTGGGTCAATGAGTGGAGATTGCAGGGGCGAGGTCTTGTTGAGTCTTATGGTTCCCCTGCTGGTAGGGTGGAGGAGGGTTGGAAGAAAAGAGTAACCAACCATGTCAGTCTCATCCATTGCTCCCTCTCCAAACATTCGCCGTGCCTCCTCCGGCGATACGTTGATGTTCTTCATGTGCTTCGGGGCGGCTTTTCCTCCGAAGAAGATGATGTCTAAATCGGGGGCGATTCTCTCGTCCTCGACGCCAGTGTCCAGGAACGCGTGTGCCTCTGCCGGACTCACTGACAACGGACCACTGCCTGTTAGAAAGAACTGAAAGAGAGAGCTGACGGACCTGGCGTGCTGCTCCGATAGAGAAATGGTCTCGTTTATGGGGATCCTAGGAGCCACATACCCCACAGGGACCATGATATGGTCCTGCAAGTTCTCCCCGACTGGTAAATCAGCCCTGACAGGGATCCCAACGTCTTCCAGGTGGCCTTTTGGACCTATACCAGATAGTAAAAGGATCTTTGTCGTCCCAACTGTACTGGCAGTAAGTATGACCTCCCTTCGAGCCTTTACCACCTTTTCTTCTCCGTTGGCACAATCTTTAGTGTCGACCACTCTAACTCCGTCCACTGTCGGGGATGCTCCTGGTGCAAAGGACAGCGACCGGACCGATTTCCCTGTCACCACATACAGATTCTCCCTGTTACCGCGAACCGGGTGAAGGAAAGCGCGAGCGGTTGACAAACGCCAGCCGTCTTTGATTGTGTACTGCGGGAAGCTGACTCCCAACTGGGACCGCCCGTTGTTGTCTACCTCCTCGTAACCCAGCTCTTTCGTTCCCTCTACAAAACTCCTCGCAGCCAGCGTCCGGAACTGAGTCGACTGACTAACAGTCAAGTACCCACCAGTACCGTGAAATTCGTCATCTCCGCGACCTCTGAAATCCTCCGATTTCTTGAAGTACGGGAGAACTTCCCGGTAGCTCCAGCCCTCCGCGCCCATCTCCCGCCAGCGATCGTAGTCCTCACGGTTTCCCCTCACGTATATCATGGCGTTAATGGAGCTGGATCCACCGAGTACCTTTCCCCGCGGCCATCTCGCTCGTCGCCCCTCCAGACCGCCACAGGCGTGTTTCTGGGGCACCGTTTGCTCGGCCCAGTCCACGGGGCTCAGCTGCAGGTCCACGTAAGCCAGCGGGACGTGTATCTCCGTCTGAGAGTCCACTTCCCCGGCCTCCAGGAGAAGGACGGTGACGTTGGGGTCTTCGCTGAGGCGACTTGCAACCACACTACCCGCAGAACCGGCGCCAACCACGATGTAGTCGAACTCCGACTTGTCCAGTGGACTCGGTGGGAGTTTGCTCGGGTCCCAGACAGCCACCAGGAGAGTTTGGTGGACGAGCAGCACCCACCCCAAGCACCGAGCTACGACCATCTTTCTCACGGGGAGCCGCGCAAGACTTCTCGGTGCGCATGCGTCGTACCTGCTCGATGCGTGCATGCGTACTATACTTCATCTCAAGCGTGAAGAAAATGCTCGGGAAAGGCACACAATGATTTGAAATGGAGATAGTCAGATTCTAAAGGTGACCTAAGAACGTCCCTGAGGCTGGCAAAGAACTTCATAAGATGTGTGAAATTATGCCTGCAAGAGATAGAAGAAAACCCGGCATAACAGAGCAAAGTAAAGGGTAGACGACACCCATACATCATGAGCAGAGTGCTGGCCAGTATTTCCCTGGTGATCAAGAGGTGGTGAATGTAAGCTCTGGTGTGGTGAACACAGCAGTAGCACTCGCAGCCTCTCAAAAGTGGAGAAAAATCCATGGCATACCTAAACACAAGCGTTGCACCCACATTCAAGATTTTTTTGCCTTACTTTTCGTCGTTTAAGTCTATTTGATGTGATGGGGGCTCCGCCGCGATATTTTCAGTGGCACCACGATTCTCTCTTCGATTCTCAACACAGTCTGAACTGGAGTTATGGAAGGTGAAGGCACAGCCGTTCTCAGTTGCAGTCAGGACGCAGGCACTGTCGAACACGTCAACACCACTCTCGACTGCTGTCAAAATATCCCCTGGAGACATGAGGAGAAAATCAACCACCAGCAGGTATATACAATTAACTGTATAGCATTGACTCACAATGCGTGTAAAAGTTTGGTGAATGCAGGCAGTCAGTGTGCATGGAGTGCTAAAATCAGAGACGATTTCAAGAGTAATCATGCATGAGCTTTACCTGGTGAGTAGACTCCATGAATGAATCTTGGACTAGACTGAGGCAGAACACTGGTGGCCGACTGGAGAATTGACTGGTAACACTCATGGCTGTGCTCCAAGTCAAACCCCTCTATGACGAAACCTGGAGGAGTTGCATACAGCTGGAGTTGACTCTCGTCAGCATCCATGATGGTGTGCAACAATGCACGATTCTTGTACAGCAATCATTATTGTGTGCAGCATGTGTGAGTGTGTGCAGCCGGCATGGTGGTGGTGGTGTACCATCCACTGGTCTTTTGACAGTCTCTGTGGCAGATCTGACTCTCTCTTCATACACATCTCCTCCAACCACTGCCCCCAGTAACCCACACTCTTCCAACACCTATATATACACACAGTCAAGTCAAACTCTCTTAATATGGATCAACAATTGGCAATTTCTGAGGGGGGGGGGGGCATATTTAAGTGGAGCAAGATTAGGGGAAAGTTTGGAGCGAGATAGAGGGAAATAATTATGCAGGTCAAGTGAGAAGTCTGGAGATTACCTGACAGTTCTGTCTCATAGCCAAGGTCTGGTCCAGAAACCTCAGCGTTCGGTCGACCGATTTTCTCACTCTCTTCAGTTTGTTTGTCTGTGAGGACACACTGTCACACAGACTCTCAAAGACGTTTGGTCGAGACGCCCTCACAAACTCCATGTATCCAGCCACCGACACCTGAGGAGACTCAGCAACTAAGAGCTGGATCTACCAAACACCACATAACAGGAAACACTTTCGTTTTAATAGCATAGTAAATTTTGCCACGCTGATTGCTGGTTCCTAAATACAAAGTTTGTGCAAAGAAAAGTTATCAGATGGCTAATAAATCACAAACTTTCCCCCTTTAGAGTTTCCCCGCCGTAGATGCTCACCTTCATTCTTCCGCCATTGGTCCACACTGAGGTACTCTTCTCCTCGTTAAATCCACTACGAGGGGGGCAGTGGGGGTCTTGGATGGACAGGTAGAGAAACTGGTCCTGTGAAGAGGGAGATGAAAACTAGAAAAATATACCCCAGTTTCTTCACCTTCATGTTGAGGAAGTTGTGTATTCCATAATCGTATTCCTTCAGAACCGCTGAACCAGGAAGCTCGTACCTGCAGTGGGGCACAAACCAATCCCTCGCTATCTCTCGCGAGGGTCTCGAGGGTCTCGAGGGATTTCTCACAGAGAAGGAAGGGTCAGCATGGCGGCTGTGGGTCGGGGGCTGAGGTCCTGGTACACGGACTGGACGATATGGGGGATGGCTCCTGCTCGTGTGTACGGCAGGCACAGCGGTGTCTCTAGCACGCTCTGTGCGCTCTCAGTACACCATACCAATCTCCCAACTCGGCCCCCTGAGCTTGTTATCTTCTCCAAAAACAACTTCATCTGAGTGCAGCACGCTGATTTACGCATGCGCAATTCAATCCCAGCATGAACCTGTTTCTAATAGAAGCGCACCTAATAACACGGACGAGCTCGTCCCTCGTCTTAAACTCGTTGGCTTTGCAATGGCCGTGTACCCCGCACAGCTCACTACAGAGGAGAAGAACCTGAAGAGGAGATATGCTCGGCTTCAAGAGAAGGTGAGACGCTGAATCGATGCCCGCATGAGGCAAACTGTGTCGGAAATCTCGACGGCTACACTTCAACCTGGACTCCGTGTGTCTTGCAGAGGAAGCTACTGAAGAAGAGAAGCGATAAGACGGAGAAGGACGAGGGAGATCCAGGGCCCTCAGGGCTACCCATCAAGCAATCCCCAACAAAAGGTGATAAAATAAGTGGAAGTTATCACTCCATGTATGTCGGCTCTTTATACAGATGGACTGAACCCGAAGGACGCCAAGGAAGTTGCCAAGAAATTGCTAATGGCTGGAGTGAGCTTCTGATAGCATTCCCGACCTCCTTACCTGCATAAATTTCTCAATCTGCTGCAGAAATTGACAATTCAAAAGCAACCAACTAGAAAAACGGGTTTCAAGCGAGTTGGAGAACTCCCTGGACAGGTGAGAGCCGACATACCTGCTGGAAAAATGAGAGAGTCTGGTGTATTCCCCAGCCTCCTCCTGCAAAAAAGGTCAATTCTGGGTCCAGCAGAGAATCAATGGATGGAGAAGAACGGAAGGTGCAGCAAAGAAATCAACTTCTGTACATCAGCCCTGATTGTAGATTTTGTGAGGAACAAAGCAGTTGGGTGGTTTAATGTCTGAGAGTCCCAGTGGGGGGTTGTGCATTTCTAGCTCCTAACACACTTCATCCCTTCATTGCAGGCTCCATCAAAACCAAAGTACGCAGCGTCCGACGTGAAAAAGTTGTACAACAGATTTATTCCCTCATCCAGACCAGATGACTTGGGTAGGCACAATACATTCTACACGCGCACGCACACGCGCACACACACACACACGAACACCTGCACTAATCACTTTAGAGAGGATTCCAAAGAAACCTGAAACGCCCGAAACATCGCAGAGTCACAGAGAACCGGAAGTGAAATCTTTCACGGCCAAAGTATGAAGAGAGACTCTATAGAATACTTCACTCGTGACTGTTCAAGTGTGTGTCGATATAGGATTGCACGGTGTACGTACGATGGGAGACAGATAGGAAAAAGTCTCCTGGACTGACGGAAGACGCTCTGAGAGTGGCTTTTGGAAGATTTGGGTCCATACAGACCGTCCTCATGAGATCTCCTGAGGAGTGAGTTAATAACACCTCTGTTACCTCTGCATACATAGCTCTGTACTTATGTACATAGCATCAAAATCAGAACCTTAAGCAGGCCATACATGCGGTAACTTTGTTGCTTCAACAAAAATTTCAGCAACTTCCAAAGTATTGGTACGATGGAGCTATACAGTTGCCAGAAATAGAGCAGCCATCTATTTCTGACATCTAGTTGCTTGGCTCCATCGTACCAATACTTTGGAAGTTGCTGCAACTTTTGTTGACACACTGTATCACCGTATAATACTGCCAAGAATGTTGGCGCGTGTAAAGTGTATTTTCTATATATTATTATACTACATGGAACATTATTTCTCTCTTTCAGAGGTGGTCTAAAGACTAAAGAGTAAGTAATTAACAAGACCACTAGGTTTGTATGATCTTAAGTTTATACGACTCGTCTGGGCCGTGTGTGCAGGAGTTCGTTTTTGACTTTTGAAACTCCTCAACTTGCAACGACGGCTAAGAAAGAGGTATATAATCCGTATGCAAGAGAAACCGATCCACCAATCACTGTGTGTGTGTGTGTGTGTGTGTGTGTGTGTGCGTGGTGCAGATGGACGGAGGGATGATTCGTGGCGTGGACGTGTGGGTCAGCAATGCTAGCGACGAGAACGGATACGTGGAGCTGACTCCAGAGGCAGCTACCAACCCATGGGCTGTGATAGGTGAGTCACAAAAACCAACCTCACCGTTCTGTAACTGTCAGTATTCCTGTCTCGGTTTCTCCACAGCCGCAGACAGAGGTAAGCTGATGGAAAATTATACATCGCATGATGCCGTAATATTTATTGGTGTTTTTTTGGCACAAAGATTCCTCACACAACAAGCAAGAGGCAAAACTGAAATCAAAAAGAAGTGTGAAGGTCTATGGACCGGCAGACTTCTAACCTGACACAAACACACACGCACACAAACACACACGTCTCCTCCATCCTACAATCTCCTCTGAATCATGATATTATTTTTTCTCTCCATCTCACGGTTTGAATTCTCTGAGAACCAGAAAATGGTACTCCAACGATTTCTCCTCGTGTTCAAAGTGAATCTTCTCCGAAACATCGGCACCTAATTTCCGCAGTTTCGAGACAAACTCCGCCTCCTCCAGACCTATCCACTCCCGGGCGGGGTCTCGGACTTGCTGCGGCGTCACGTCCACATGGACTGGGATTCGTAGCCGTGCCAGCGACTGCAGTGGGTTGGTGTCGGTCACCCACGCCCCAGTCTCCCCGGAATGACCCGAGTCCAGCCAGTAGAGACATCTCACACGCAATACCACCTCTTTCAGGAGTCTCCGTTCCACTGGGTCCAGGGGGAGGGGCTTTCCAGAATACGTCTCAGTTTCTCGGTAATCAGGTGTGTCTACCGTTTTAGAATCAGGTGTGTGTTCACCATCACCCGAATCATCCAGGTTGAGTTTTTCTAAGTCATCAGTTTCAGTGGTTGCGTTGACCAGTTCGTAGGTGATCTGATTCAGTACAACGCAACCTTTGCTGAAACCGATGAGTACCAGAGGTAGGCACACCGCCTCATCAACTGTAAGTTTGAGAGGGGTTCTCTCGTTTACTTTTGCCAGGGCATCTGCCAGGAGATGGTGGAGATGGAGAAGGGCTCCGTGGTGAGTGGAGTAGGCGGGAACGCCTGTCATGGAAGACTCCACGAAGTTGTGAAAGGCGCTGAAGAGTTTCCGGAGCATGCGGCACGGTCGGACCAGCCACACGGCGGAACCCGGGAACTTGCGTTGGAGGAGGGAGCACGTGTTCTCCAGACACCACTCGCTCCAGCGGCTCACCTCCACCAACTGGCGGGGCGAGATCTCCGCCCGGTGCACCATCATGTTCGCCATCTTGTCCTGTGTGTTTGGGCAATCAGACGGACCACGTATTCAGGCATTGGCGTATGTACCTGCATGTCACCTTGGAAGAACACGACGTGCTGGGACGGAGATGGAGGACAGAAGTATATGAGGGAGTTCTGGCGGCCTCTGTAGCCGGTAGCCAGCACTTCCATCTCCTCCGCAGGCCTGGCCACACCCGTTTTTTGGAGTCGAAAACGGTGAGGACAAAGGTCATCAAGCATACCGTGAGAGAAAGCAGATGGAAGAAATTGTGGAGGTGATAGGGAGCGAGGTGGAGATTCAGTCCCCGAGGCCTTCACCTCAACCAGATGACTCCGTGTTGCTGGAGGCGGGGTGTCATGTTGCCGGGGAGGTGGGGGAGGTGGGAGAAGGAGAGGGTGGGCGTGGGATGGAGAGAGACGACGTCGGTGTCCCTGACAGACTCCAGCGATTTTATTTTGAGTCTGACGCTCTTGTGCTGAAGAACAACATTGAGTGAGACACGCAATCGAAAATCATCTAACTCCACCTTGAGCTCTCCATCTCTTCACCTCACTCTCTCTCGGTCTGTTTTTCCCTCTCATCTCTCTCTCTCTGCAGCTACCAAAAGATGCTCAGGACATTGGCTCTACTTGAAGCACAGAAAATTCAGGCTACAAAGGTAAAAGAAACATGGACTCTGCCTGAGAACATTATCCCTTTCGCCTACAGGATTTGGAGAAGTTAATAGTATTAAAAACCAGGGCACTCCGAGACCCGACCGGATTTGTGACTGCGCTCAAAAACGGGGTGAGTCCTACGACAGCATACGAGCTAAATATAGAACACTGCAAGCTATATTTAGTAACTGTGTTCCATAGACCCTGGAGCCCCTGCCGACGAGACAGGAGGTGGCAGAGTTGCCCGATGTAAACTGGAAGAGTTACATGGAGAGTGTGGAGAGGATTGTGAGGCAGCATTCCTCCGTCTACCAGAGGACCCGCGGGAGAGCCCTCTCCAAGGAACCTACTACAGCCCTCTCAAAGATGGTGCGTCTGTCCATTGTATGTACATATAATATATATATATATTATACTAGAGCACTTTATTGGTGAACAAGCGAGTGTGAAATTTATATGGCTGAACATTGCGACGGTGGTGTTTTGGTGATTTTACTTTTTAATAGACACACACTTATTAGCGATGCATGTTTGAAATTCTGCTTAACATTCCGCTGGGCTAGGGCATCTATTAATTGTTTAAAAGACTTTACTCACAAAGTTATTTTCTGTCCGTCTGACTCCTTTGGGCTGTATAGGATGTGAGTGGAAACAGCAAGAAGAGCGGAGCTGCTAAGCCGCCATCCTACAAACAGCCCTGGACCCCTGAAGAGCAGGTGCATTACGTCGTGGTCCCATTCATTGTTAATGGGACCTGTTATCCATTACATCATCATTACATCCTCATCCTCATTTCAGATGAGATTGGAGGAGTTGCTCAGAGCGTATCCACCGGAGGCGGTTGAGAGGCGACGATATGAAAAGATTGCAACTGCACTCGGCACTCGAACCACTCAACAGGTAAAGTACATGCCTCTTGCCTTCTTAATTCACTCGTTAATTCACTCTATGGGGTCCTTTTAAGTCCATGCCTATTATGGAAGAATGTAATAATAGCGACATTTTAAGCATTATAAAGTGCAACCTTATATAAAGGACACTCCAAATATGGGACACCTCTTTATGAAAGACACTTGTTTTGATCTGATACTGTTTAACCTTTGCATAAATGATGCCTCTTAATGACAAGGTCCTAGTGTGTGGGTTAGAAGCTATATAGTGGCTGTCACTGTGCGTGCATCCTTAGAGAGTAGTATGGAAATTCTATTTTAAGTGTGATTGCTTCAGGTGGCCAGCCACGTTCAGAAATACTTCATTAAGTTGGCCAAAGCCGGTCTGCCCGTTCCCGGAAGAGTTCCGAACATAGCCGCATACGGACCTAAAGGGAAAAAGGTGAGCCTTGTCTGGAACAGGTGAGCCTGTCTGGAACACAGACAATAGTAGCGCTGCCACCGCTCTTATGCAATTAGAGCCTTGTATGTGTGTTTCACGAGGACATGTTGGGAGTAGGGTGTGAGACCGGAGTTCCCAGAATGGAGGAAATTGGAAATACCACTGGATACCCACTGTAAACATTGGAAAGCGTAACGGGAGAGTGGAAAGGGAGATGGTGCACGTTCATTGTCCTATTTTGAAGAAGAGTGTGGTTATGTTGTTTACCGGTTGCATACTTTATGAATGTGGAGGTTGCTGTGTTTCTTTCACTTTTTGGTTAATGTTATTTTGTTTTAGTTTCTCTTTGTTTGCTTATTTGGTATGCGTGTGCGTGTGTGTAGGGAGGGCGTGCCAAGAGACTAAGTCGCCCGTCAACGTTCTTCTCCACTCTGGCGCCACGAGTTTTCATGTCCAGTGGGGAGTCGAGGGGCGGAGCTTCGTCGCCCACGGGGAGTGGCCACAGCCTCACACCTCTTGAGGGGGATGAGGAGGAGGAGGAAGAGGAGGAGAGGGAAGAGGGGGAGGGAGAGGAGGAAGAAGACTCGACTGACTCCGTAAGTGGGTGTTTGCTTTTGTTGTGTATATGGCATCTGTTTATCTTTGGGGTTAAACAGGTATGCAATCATACTATATACACGTCAGTAGCTGACAGGGGAGTGTTTTATACTGATGAATGTCATTATGTTCCTGTGGTGTTTCAATTGTACAAGGATGACAGTATTTTGGCCGAATGGGTGCCAACCAGGACATCAAGCCACTCCGCCATCTCTTCCGTCAAAGTCAGTTTGCTTTTCATTATTCAATGGGAGTGGGTTGTGCCACAGCAACTGTGTTCTGTGAACTCTGTTGCTGTTGTTTCATGTACCGTCCGTTGATGTTTATCTATCCACGCATGTTTTTTTCAACAACGAAGTCGCAACATCTAAACCCAAAACAACACTTTCTTTTCCAAAGAAAAAAGCTGCCCCTGGGTGGGATTCAAACCTACGGCACCATACACTACAGTCTGGCACAGTGCCACTGATCTATACACCCGGGTGTGTGTGATGCATTAACATTGTGGTGTGATTAATCACACAGTGTGGGAGGTGTCAGGCTATCGTGAGGTTCGGTCAGTACTGGGAATGTTGCGAGTGTCCAGTTGATGTCAAGACCTTGCTCTGCTCCGACTGTGTCAATAGGTACAATATAAATACACTCAAACCTCTTGAATAAGGGGCACCTTGAAAGTACTCAGAAGTGTCCTTGATTCGGAGCTATAGTATTGTACTATATAGTATATACCAGGTGTCCACTATGGGGAGGTGTTCTATATTCGTCCTTTTTCGGAAGTTTCATTGTAATAACATGTACATCGCAGTGGGGTATTTTCACCAAATGTACTATAAATACAAACAATCTCCACCTTTAAAAATCTGCACCGTCTGTTCTGTCACACACTTTCTCTCTCTTCCTCAACAGTGATTACGTCACCAGTCATCACACCCAGAGCCATGAGATGTTGCCGCGTACTCTCTCTACCGGCCTAGCCGACAGGGACTACGCCCAGTTCACACAGACCACAAACCGCAAATACAACTACTTGGACCCTAACTTCTTCCCCGCGTCGTAAACTGTGCGGTAAAAGTAAAAAGTTTGTCGTTTCATAATTTCGTGATAATATTTGAGATGGTGTGAAATGGAAAGGATAACAATTGAGTCGAGTGATGCAACGTTGCGTAGGTGGTCTGTGAGTGTAATAATGGAGTAAAATGAAAGTTTTTGCATTTCTAAATAAAGTAAAATGAAAGTTTATTTCGTTTCTGAAATAAATTCTAGAAAGGGTTGCAGGTCAACCCGTTGATTGTGTTAGCTTCTGGGATAAAGCACAGGCTGTGGGCGAGGAATGAGAAGCCGGATTCGCCCATGACTATGCTGTGAGACTCTGCCAACAGAATCAGTTCAACCCACACACTCAGCACCCCTTCTCTCTCGACGTCTCCTGCCTCATGCGGAGTCCTCTCTAGCCGGTCCAGGTGTACAACCGTGTTATCCAAACACCTGTACCTACCTCCATACCTGTGTGACTTGCTCTTGACGAGGTTGGAGTCCGTTGCCAGAAAAAGTAGAGCTGTTGGTCCTAGAGTCTCCGTGGCGTGATTAGATGCACAGGAGAGGGTCTTCCCCCATTGCTGAGCTGTGCGGTACAGCTTTGGGTGTTCGATACTCTCCCGCTGTACAGAACCTGCAAAACCTGTTCTCACGTGGACGCCCACATAAGCTGCGTTATTCAGCCCGAGCACTTCTCGGGCCGCTGCAGCCTCTTGCAGAATCTCCGCCGAGAATCTGAATAGGTATCGAAACACCAGTCCCACTATATTGTCAATGTCGTGCGGGGGGAGTTTGTCGAGCCCAAGTCCAGCCATGCCTTGCGCAATCCACTCCAGAGACGCTGTCTTTGTCCCATTCACCAGAGAACTGGGCTCCATGTTACTCTCCAGCAAGATCCAATTCCAACTACCGTAGATTGCTTCCAGGTTATTCTGCAGGTCTTCTGCAGAGCTGTCAACTCCAATGCCGCCAAGAATACTGAATATGTGAAGAAACAAGACAGAATCGGCTGGAGCTTGGGCTTCTTTGCTAAGGTTACCTTGCCCAGCTAGTTCTACTAGGTCGTAGTAGCTTTCATAGTCTTCCTCTGGATATGCTCTCTTTTTTTCTTCCGTGGTGAGCCGCCAGTCGATGATGTTCGGCTGTAAGTACTCTTGCTCTCCGAACTTTCTGTCCCGCCAATCCAGAAGTAACACCCTCCGTGATAGAATCGAGAGAATGAGAGCATAGGCGACGCCCTTGACTCGATCCGCCAGGCCCCCGCACGCTCTGTGAGCGTCGCAGACCCACACCAGTCGCCTCGCGCCCTCTCTCTGTCTCTCCCGCTTGTGAAACACCGTGTAGATCGACAGCACCTCAAGGAACTTGGCGTATTTCTCCCCCAGTGCTTGCCGCTCGCTCTGCGGACGCTCGTGGCAAGCTACCTGCAGATTGTGCAGCCCCTCCACCAGTTCCTGCACGTGGGTGTCTCCTGAAGCGCTGGAGAACAGTTTTACCGTTTCATCTCGCCTGCGACCAAGTTCCCGCTTCTCTCGCACCGAGAAAGCATCGTCGATAAACGCAACTCCGTAGAGTCTCCAGCGCAGAGACGGGAGTACAGGCGGAGATGTTTGTAGATGGTGCGAACTATGGGGTCCCGACTCAGCCGGACCCACTAGATAGGTGAAGTAGAGATGGCAGAGTGCATATCCGACGAATGCGGCGACAGAGATGAGCAGAACCAGCTGCAGTTGATCATGAAGAAAGAAGAACTGTTTACACCTTCTTTTGCGCATCTTTCCCCCAGTCGGTCGCGCTCTAGCTCTCTCTGCTGAACTCCCGGTGTTTCCGTGCGCACGCGCAGTACCACACCCCTTATAATTTGCGCGCGCGCTCCGTAGCTAGCCACACCCCCACGAGCGCGAGCCTCGGCGCCGGCGACTCGCACTCGTCGGTAGGTGTGCCGTATCACGCTTTCACACGTAGTATTTGTAACAGCTTCTGCTGTTCCTTCGCCTTGCAAACTTTATTACGTAAAATCAATCGGAAAAATACATAGATACATGAAGACATTCACCAAAAAAACAAAAACATCTTGCAAAATGGATCAGCCGCGACCGCGAAAAGGTTTGCGCATGCGCAATAACGGTTTTTCCCCAGCCCACCCAAGAAATAGTCCACGCCTCTCCCGTCATCAAACTGGCTAGTTTTGCTTCTGGCTATCAACCAAATTTTTACTGGTTTCCCCGCATGCTGCAGTGACAACACATCATACACCAGCAATTATCCACAGTATTGTGGCAGCCAAAGAAGACCTGTTGTTGGATTCATTCCAGAGAGGTATTTTGTTTCAAATATAGACTAGGATTTTGGCAGCTGACGGGAACGGGCATTTGAGCACGTTTATCACTGTGGCGTCACCGAAGAGGCGGCATATATTCAACTATATAACAGCCCTCGTGTCGCGCTTGCATGCACAAGCTCTGTTAGTGCAACGCCTGCAGCGATTGGATGTTTACTACTGGTGGAGTCGACTGAGCGAGCCTTCTGAGTCAGCGGCGATGAATACTGTGTCAGCGACTGAGCTGCACGGGGAGGCGGCTCGAGGGAAACCAGCAGCGCCCCCCGCATCAGCTGCTGCAGTTCCGCCCCGAGTCAGCAACACCGGCGGCAACAGTGCACACGGCTACGCGCAGGTGAACCTGCGACCGAGGCGGCCGAGCCTGCGGTTCAAGAAATCGTTCCGGACCCGACGGAGGATGGCCGACCGGCAGTGCAGCGAGCTGGCTCTGGAGGGGGAGCGACTGTGCAAGGAGGGGTTGTGGGAGGCGGGGATCGAGCGCCTGGAGGAGGCCACCAGGACGGGATCCAGCGACCTCAAGACCCTCAGTGCACTGTACAGCCAGCTGGGCAACGCCTACTACTATCTGGAGGATTTCAGCAAAGCCATCGAGTATCACCGTCAGGACCTCACCATTGCACGGCAGATGGGGGACAAGCTGGGGGAGGCTAAGGCCTGCGGGAACATAGGGAGTGCGCTCAAAGCTATGGGTCAGTTCGATGAGGCCATAGCATGTTGCAGAATGCAGCTCGACCTGGCCAGAGAGCTTGGAGACAGGGTTAGTGGCTACTATAGTGCATGCTTAGGTCAATACCCCGAGCTATAAGCTGGTATAAGAATAAGTGCCCCATAATGCAAGATTTTTCAGCACAGTATATACACCAGTTTGTTAACACTTGGAATTTGCTTGCAGTATCATTAGTCTTTATCACCTTTGAGGTTGATTGGTGTGTTTTTTGAACTTAATTTTGTTTACATATTGTGTGTGTACATTACACCAGTGGTCGTATACTTTGTTAATTATGTATACAGTAGCTGTCACACGCCGGTTACTCTAACTATATATAGTCCATAATACCTGAAAATGGTATCACGATCTAATTGTGTGTGTGTACGCACATTTGCTCCACATGAGACACACTGAAATTTGAATCGTGTGTGCTGCATGCATGGAGACTAGAAACACAATCATCATGCCTTTCGTTCATTCCTCGCAATAACTCCTACAGCCAGTGTTTGCATTACTGTGTCGTGACATGTTGTGTCACACAGCCATGGGTTAACCCCTGACTCCTCGGGTTAACTTTATAAGTCCTGTGTAGGAGCGAATGCCTGCGCCATGTAATTGACTAATGTTGTTTACATCTTTGAGAAGGTTAACCCTTGCACTTCATTCACTGCTTCCTTAGATGCTCACGAGTTGGAGAAAGAAGTTAATAAATTGCTCTCGATTTGGTGTGTTGGTCTGGCATGGCATGCAGTGCTAGGCTGCAGGACTAGGTATATATATACAGCTGGAGGCTGGCGGGGAGTCCTATCAGGCTATTACCACTCAGACAACTGTTGATCAAGGCCTAGTACGTACAATGGCACTTTTATCTGCCAGCTAGCGCGGTCCTGGGTGGTGACTGAGCCACATCAATTGTCTGAGCACAAGACTTGCCAAGAAGCAGTTACGTGCAAATAAAGCACTCCGGTTTAGCAAGAATTGAGTTTGTTTCGCATTCTTTCCTGGGTATTTATCGAGTCAGTTTCTTGGTTTATTGGCCCCCATGGAGATGGTTTTTATTCCTCGCCTGGTCACACAGAGCCATTATTGTCTGCCACGTTTTGGGCATTAGCTACACCGGGGAAGGTCAACACACACACGCACACATGCCTGCACACATCAGCCACAATCATAGAGACAAATGTCACACACGCAGTGTACATTGCCCCCTGTGTAGTGTTACCCATTGGCTACCTTAGAGTTTGGATGTTTTCGTCTAGAGTTTCCGAGCGTGAGCTTCTCGTAGCTCCAGGAATGGACAACATTGCAGCTATGTTGGAAAAGGACACTTGTACTCATAAATCGACACCTTAAACTTGCACGTCTCTGCCATAAACTGCGGGTCTTCGCGTGTGTCCCAGAAATTAGATGCTTCTCGTGGCTATCAAATTTTCCTGGCTCTCCTTATTGGAGCAGGTTGACAAGTGAGGCTAGCCATGCTTTTAGTGACAGTTCCCACATTGCCCCTGTTTTCACATTTTGCCACCTGCGATGCTGCACAGGCCGTACAGTTTGTTTTAGACGTGATCCCCCTCACAGTATCTCCCCACATTTGTTTGGACACAGGGCTAGGTATGGGGCCACAGGTGTGTGTGTACATTATATCTCTATTTTAACCAATTAGCTACTTGGTGTTTGGTAATATTTCCTCACAACATTATCATTAAAAGATACACACGCTAAACGGAGGCTGGTGGCACGTGAAATAAAAACCATGCGTAAGAGAGGGTGCTGTTGTAAAAAAATTAGCTCCTATATTACTCATCTGTGCTCTATGGGGATATATTATATATGAACTTTAAACAAAGTTTTATCACCCTTCAATCACAACTGCGCCTCATTGGGTGAAACCTTTAATCAACTGTTCTAATCAATTGTATATGGATTTTAAAAACGGTTAGGCTGAACGACTCTATCATCATAATTATTCAACCACCGATCCTGCCGTGCCCACAGGTGCTGGAGAGCAGGGCGCTGTACAACTTGGGCAATGGCTATCACTCAAAGGGAAAGCAGGTGTCTCTGGCTGCGGCGATCGAGGAGGCCGGAGTGAGTCAGGACGAGGTCGAGGAACAAGTCAGGGAGGCTCTGGAGCAGGCAACTCGACACTACGAGTGAGTAAATGGCCTACCACTTACCTAGAGAGTCCCACCACCTTGCATTATGTGTTTGGGTGAGTTAGGTCCCACCACCATCCATTATGTGTTTGGGTGAGTTAGGTCCCACCACCATCCATTATGTGTTTGGGTGAGTTAGGTCCCACCACCATCCATTATGTGTGGTGTAATACACTATAATAATCATAGAGTTGCACCTGTACTATAACAGCTTTTCGGACGATACATAGTGCATTACGTTATCTGTGCTCTCAAAACTGAGGTATTAAGCAAAAGGTTTGCATCTGCCTTTTGCTTTGTCACCGCCGACAAAACACTAACCAACTCCTGTAATACTGAGGACATTATGATTGCTTAAGGTTATGAAATGTTGGGACGTTTTTTTGGTGTAAGGGATAAGGTGAAAGGTTAATTTTGGGTGTTTTAGGTATATAATCAACCGTCATTGTGGTCGTGCAACATCCGATTGCTATAATAGGTGCCTAGGTGGTCTACAGCTTAGTTCCTGTCGTTCTATCGCCGTTGTCTTTAAAAGGTAGCTAATGGTTCTGCATGCCTTCTTATACGCCAAACCTTCTGGTGAAGTCGACAGTATATGGAAGTATATACCTTTGTGCCGTTTGGCAGAGGAACCTATAATTCCCATAGTTTAGAACTTTCCTTGTGAGGGTAGGGCTTGAAACGAGTATCGGTTGACAAGTTGAGTGGATGGGGAGGAAAGGGAGGAGGAGAAGGTGAGGGAGAGGAGAGGAGGGAAGGGAAAGACGAGAAGAGTTAGGGAAGAGGAGGGGGATGCGATTCGAGAAGTGCTAACTTACCCTTGGTGTGCGGAAAAGCAAACAGATGCTGTTTTGCCTGGATCCCTGGTGCAGTTAGCTGGCACAGCGAGGCGTCCCCACACAGTAACAGCTGCTGTGTGCCCTCCAAGAAGACGCTACTTCCTGCGGGCCAATCTCTCTTTGTCCTTCTGACTTACTTCGTGGATAGTCCCTTCATAACATCTCTCTCTCTCTCTCTCTCTCTCTCTCTCTACATCTCTTACTTGCTAGACGAGTGCTGAATTTGCACTCTCTTGCAACTCAATTAGGAAATTCCTATCTTTCCTATTTTAGCCATTGGAGTTGACAATGTTTTAGCTGCCAATGTCCAGATATGTGGTGTGCAGGTAGGAGAGGTAATGCCCGGGCAGCTGCGGGCTCTGTTAGTAGGGTGGCCGCCTGCCAACCTCTCTAGGTGGCATTTTCCAGCGTCTCAAATTGAGCTACAGGTCTTTGATGTGACGGCAAAAGGCATCGGTCAAGTGTTAGCAAGTGCCAATCTCTACTCCGGGCCAACTCTGCTAATAAATGAGAATGTGTATGGTATTGCTGGTACATACTACTCCACGCATCTCATAGTTCCCCTGGAGATATATTATGCAGGGATTCTGTCAGTTACCAAGCGAGTTGAGTTAATCACGCTGAATTTCTAATTTCTAAAGCCCACAAACTTCCCTCCGTGACTTGGCAGGAGAGTGACTTGTGCTAATAGTGTTTTCCCACAGTTAGCTATGAGCGAAGACCACTCACTGCCTTGTGTGTGTGCGGAGTCTAACTACTGACTCCCCACCAATGGGCACTTGAAAGACACTGTGTGTATACCACCATCCCACTCTCTCTCTACCCCCCAATTCCATCTAATCATGTTGTGGGCGATCTGCAAAGATTTCATTCCTATTTTGTATGCCATTTTCTGTAATAACAGTTGTCTATCGGCAGTCAAGTTTACACGTTTTACTGCTTCCCTCTTCCTACCCCTCTCTCTCCCTCCCCTCTCTCCCTCCCCTCTCCCTCCCCTCTCTTACTCCTATTCCCAGAGCTAACCTAAAGCTGGTGAGGGAGAGAAACGACTACGCAGCAATGGGACGGACAGTCGGTAACCTTGGCAACACCTACTATCTCCTTGGCAACTACAAGAAAGCCATCAAGTACCACGAAGAGGTGAGATGGAAACGTACAAACTACGGACACACGAGGACTTAGCAAGTTTGACCAATTAGTTGGTTATCACGTTTCGCTCTTGACAAGTGGTGAATGGGTAGGCTAATTCCCTGGTACAAACACTGCCATTGAGCCAGGGGCATGCGACAGCAGTCGTCCTCTATTGAGCAAGAGAGCTCAGCAGAGGTTCCATTGTGACGCCCTCAGGGGCTTTGTTGGGACCTGGACGTGATATCATGTTTGTGTTTACATGAGTTATTGTTTGTTGTTTTTGTGTGTGTTTGTGTATGGCTTCACTTTACATCACACACACAAGCCTCTGTTGCAATGCCCTCACCTCCCCTCCTCTCCTCCTCTCCCCTCCTCTCCTCTCCTCTCCTCTCCTCTCTCCCCTTCTCCCCTTCTCCCCCTCCCCTCCACAGCGACTAAGTATAGCTGCCAGTCTCAATGACTACGGAGCGAAGAGAAGAGCCCTCAGCAACCTGGGAAATGCCTACGTCTTCCTCGGGAAATACAGTCACGCAGAGCAGTGCTATCTGTAAGTATATAACAACTGGTGAAGGCTCAAACAACACTATGCTGTATGTAAGTAAAAAAATTTTCAAGGCAGATCAGATTTTCTCCACAATCCGAAATTCCTTAACTGCAAACTTCCCAAATTGCACCTTTAAGACTTTCACTAACTAAATATTACATTATCACTGGTTCTAGCAATTAACAGAGATTGTGGGGTGTAGCCACTCCCAATTTCAAATTCCTTGAGAAATCGTTGCGTACGGAATTCCTCCTGCACTACTCGCACCAGCCTTGATGCTACAGTAACCGGAAGCTGTGGTGGTAATAATCATGCTGTATCCCGTGTCCTGTGCAGGACAGCGATGGCGGTGGCAAGGGAGATAAATGACGTGGCGTTTGTAGCTCAGTCCTGCTACAGTCTCGGGAACACCTGCACTCTCATGAGGCACTACAGCAAGGCCATCGAGTATCACACCATTCATCTACAGTATGCACAGCAACTGGAGGACAGGTATGGTATAATTATGCACTGAACATTAATCAAACAAACACAGAGTTTTCCCTCCTCTTTTTCAATTTACACTCTCACCCCCTGAATTTCTGAAATGATGAAGGCCCGACTTTGCTGTATTACTGCTGTACTTCTTATCCTGCCAACAACTAAAGCTGTGCATTAGATTTATAAAGTGTGGAATTGCTGTAAAACAAACCTCCAAAACTGTAGAGTTTGGAGGGAGATGGGGGGGAAGTCAAAGACCCATCAATGTCTCTCCCCTTCTCTACCTCCCTCCCTCTCTCCCCCATTATCTCACAGGGTGGGTGAGGAGAGGGCTTACTGGAGTCTGGGCAATGCCTACACTTGTCTCGGAGAGCATCGCCAGGCCAGACACTACGCAGAGCGACATCTCACGCTGGCCACTGAGCTGGGCAACGTGGAGGGTGCGGCCATTGCTCAGAAGAACCTCAGAGATCTCGACAACGCTCTCGATCTGAGCAACAAGTCAGTTTACTCTTCGGGAAAGATGAAAGTTTGAAGTGCGATAGGGAAAGACGAGTTTGGAGCGAGATAGGGGGAAAGACGAGTTTGAAGTGAGATAGGGAAAGACGAGTTTGAAGTGAGATAGGGAAAGACGAGTTTGAAGTGCGATAGGGAAAGACGAGTTTGAAGTGAGATAGGGAAAGACGAGTTTGGAGCGAGATAGGGGGAAAGACGAGTTTGAAGTGAGATAGGGAAAGACGAGTTTGAAGTGAGATAGGGAAAGACGAGTTTGAAGTGAGATAGGGAAAGACGAGTTTGAAGTGCGATAGGGAAAGACGAGTTTGAAGTGCGATAGGGAAAGACGAGTTTGAAGTGCGATAGGGAAAGACGAGTTTGAAGTGAGATAGGGAAAGACGAGTTTGGAGCGAGATAGGGAAAGACGAGTTTGAAGTGCGATAGGGAAAGACGAGTTTGGAGCGAGATAGGGGGAAAGACGAGTTTGAAGTGAGATAGGGAAAGACGAGTTTGAAGTGAGATAGGGAAAGACGAGTTTGAAGTGAGATAGGGAAAGACGAGTTTGAAGTGAGATAGGGAAAGACGAGTTTGGAGCGAGATAGGGGAAAGACGAGTTTGAAGTGAGATAGGGAAAGACGAGTTTGAAGTGAGATAGGGAAAGACGAGTTTGAAGTGCGATAGGGAAAGACGAGTTTGAAGTGAGATAGGGAAAGACGAGTTTGGAGCGAGATAGGGGGAAAGACGAGTTTGAAGTGAGATAGGGAAAGACGAGTTTGAAGTGAGATAGGGAAAGACGAGTTTGGAGCGAGATAGGCCCACCTTTTTCACTTGTGTTGCTCTGATTGACTTACTGACTGTAATTAAATTTTTGCTGCAGGTATGAGTGTAGCTATACCAAGGGAGGTGGCTCGGTAAATTCACCAGGTAGGACTCAAATTGCATGCTGCACATCCTCCGTGTCTGTCTCAGTCTATCTGTGGTTGAATGACACCACTTCGTTGCCTCTCTTGCTCTTCCTTTCACACCTCCCGCTTCACTTCCACATCCCACATGTCACCTTGGGTATGCCTATAGCCTCGTGACCTCTCCTCCCTCTCTCTCTCACACAGCTCCTTCTGTCAGCCTCAGACAGAAACTGAGAGAAAAGGTGACTTTTCGGCTCGAATTCAACTTTGGAGGAAAGGTATATATGTGTAGTGCAAAGGGCCGCAGACCTATAGTTGAAGTTTTCCACCTGTATACATTTAAAGGGGGGGAGAGGTAATGTTGCAGTTTGAAGGCCTAGTGCGATGCGGAGTGACTGTAGTTGAAGTTTTCGTAGTTTAGTGAGAACATGGGGGAAGGACAGACCAACCAACCATTCTGAACAGAACTATAGCAGTACAATATATTCACCCTCAGAATAAGGGCGGGCGTTAATAATATAATTTTCCAGTTAAAATGTGTGGGTGGGTCAGGTCTGTAGTCTCTCTCAGATCTCCAAGGTGTTCCCCCGAGCTATATATAATTCTCAGTTTCCCCAGCTCCAAGGTTCAGTTCCACTGCCAGTTCCTGTGTTACTTCCTTTATGTAAATGAGAGTGCATCCACCACACAGTAGATCCAGTGCTATATACAGAGAGGAAATAAGGCCTCCTCAATGGTGATCATCTCCTCCTCTTCCTCTTCCATTGGTGCCAGACAGTCTAATTACATAATTATGACTCATCTAGGGTTCTCCATTCATCCAAATGAACTGTGGCTTGTGACCTAATCCCGAGGCCTGAAAAGTGATCCCCACACCCTCCCACTCCCTCCTGCACTTTACCCTCTTCTGCAGTTTGAGATTTATATAGCCGATACTATAACAGGCACTTGGCAGGAACAAATTCATAGAACTGTGCCGTCTACTCTACAAGACACTGAACTTCTATATACTCACAGCGTGAGACAGGAAACTGAGCAACTTGCTATATATCATAATGCAGGGAAACTATGTTGGTTGCGACATGTTTCTAGCAATAAGTTACCTTGTATATATGAGTGGTTTTGAAGCAAGAGTGTGTGGCTTTACATCCGATTTTTTTGTGGGAAAAGTTTGTGTTGTCAATGAACACGTGCTACTGTGTGATACCTGAGAGGAGTAGTCAATGATTAGCCGGAGTGGCCCCATGCAGATCCCTCCCAACACTTTGACATCTGGGAGACCACAGGGCAATTTGTTATCAATAGGCTATTCGGGTAGCAATGTCTGCTGTAGTCATTGTGTAAGAGAGGGCATGCACACTGCAGTGGTGTAACCACATACCAGGAATTACCGACAACCCTATAGTTAGTGGTCGTTGCTATGCCGGGAGCCAGCCGGTCTAGTCTGAGTTCTAGTTCGCTGCCCTGGTTAGAAATTGATCTAACCCGCTTTTACTGCCACATTGTGGTTTGTCCCTGCATAATGTAGTTCTCGACATGTTCCTGTTTCTTTGCACCATAAGTATAGGGTACAGAACGTTTGAGTGTGTTGCTAACAGAAGGCATGTCATTTTGTGGGGTGTGTGTAGAAATCTTCATATATATATAAATGGCAAGCAATTCTTTGCCAACCAGAGATATTGATGACAGTTTTATTGGATGGATCCTGAGTTGATATGGGGGTAAATTCCTCCATGAATGGGACAGTGTCTAGAATAGCACTATCTTGTTACTTGTGATACCTCCTCATTATCCCATGATGGCGAACTAGTGAAAATGATATTCGTACTCAATGTATGTTTGCTTTCATCTTGTTTTCCTTCCCTCCCTTTAGTCCCTCCAGTCTCCAGATAATCGCTCCAGCAGATCTGATTCCACTGGATCTCCTGACAGCTCCATCAGTCTTGGGCACGTCTCGCTGCACGAAGTCTCTCCCACCATCAAAGTAAGCTATGAGTCTGTATTGCGCATGCGCATACTGAAGGACGGGCGATTTAATTTTTCCCTGTGTCGCTAAATTAGAGAGAACGCTGCTAGCCAAAAAGGGCTCGACCTTGTGCCGTAGTCACTCTTGTCCGTTCGTCCGCTGTGCGCTGAAAACTTGTCGGAAACTGTGGAAGAATGGCCTGTCTCGTCGCAGCAGCTCCTCTGTGCATCTCCAGGCAAAGAGCCTCGTATACCAGCATGGACTGCGTGAGTTGGCGGGCTACGTACTACCGTGATTCCGCGCACCGCTAGCGGGGAACGGTCCGTCGGGCCGACGGGCTTCGCTTTAGCCAGAAAAGCTGCTACATTGTGCCGGCGTTGCCTCTGCAACCAGTTCCGATAGCTCACGGTAATATGGACCGACTAGTCCGCGGTGGACTCCACAAAGCGTGTGAACGTAGCGGTATTTGGCCGTGTTTCTTGTTCCTATGTGTTGTGGTAGCCAAGTCCGCCTCCCTTGCGCGTACCCAGCATTAGTATGCGGTTTCCCTAGAGTACAGTCTGTAGTAATCACCGTACGCACTGTAACATCACAGGAGGACGATGCCGCAAAGACGGACGGTTTCTTTGACATGATCTGCAAGTACCAAAGCCAGCGACTCGACGAACAGCGAGCGGTTCTCCCCTCCTGCCCCCCGCACCCCCTCAGACCCTCCCTCCCGCCCGTCGTCCCGGCTAAGAAGAGCTCCGAAGACGACCAGCTCCTCGAGATGCTGTTCAAGTTGCAGCACTCGCGTCTCAACGAGCAGCGATGCGAGATGCCCTCTGCGCCCCACCTCGTGTCCGGAGCAAAACGTCGCGGATCTCAGCAGGGACAGCAGCGATCACACGACGAAGACGATGATGAGAGTGACGACGTATCGTCGTCCGAGGAGGAAGAGGAGGATGAGGAGGAAAGGAGAGATCAACTTGGCGAACTGCAACCATCACAGGTACAGTATGAACATTATACATTGCACCAACCAACAATCTTACATGCCAACAATCGTGAACTACAGTAATACCATGTTTTACTAAAGACTCTAATACCAAGTTAACCTTACACGTACACAAGAAATGTACCATGAGCACACTATGGTTTGAAACCCACCCAAGGCAGGTTGGTAATAACAATGCTGCCTTCTTTTGTGTATGATAGAGTATGGTTTGGATGCTAGTAGACCGTTGTTGCCACTTAGTAAACTGTTCCCAAGTCTTAGAATTTCCACCGGGAGTTTTACAGACCATGTAAGGACCAAAAACATGTGTGTATAAGGTGGTTTTTAGACCCGTAAATTTGTGCTTTTTTCAGCTGTTTTGTAGAAGGCGGTGTTTGTCATTCACCTCTCCATAGAGAGTCAATGGAGTACCGTGTACATTGGTTGTATTGTGTGTAGGCCGGGGGTTATTCAGCATGGAACAAGACTCATTGTTGCAACTCACACACACACACACACTGGCTGCCACACTGTGTGTGGTAGCTCTGCGTGTCTCTTGCTGGTCCAGCAACTTGCCTTCAGGTATGCAGAGCTTGCCTGGCCTGGGTACGCTGTGAACTGTGCCTGAGTGTGCATATTCTATGCAGTAGCAACACAGGTGTGTGTGTGTGTGTTTGTGTGGCTGCTTTCGTGTACGATACGAAGGGGGGAGCAGAGGGAGAGGTTTGGTATTCAAAGCCTACACGGGTCAATGTTTACGACCTTGTATGGAAGTGGACTGATATCATGTCCTTCTTCCTTTGTGGGTCATGATTCGATATTCCTCCTCCGCTTGGCTGGCCGTGGCAGGCTAAACTATGAATGCTGGGAAGACTCTCTCAGTAGCCTCAGCTGGCAGACTGTTGGAATGTCGTGAATTTTCACCCTGTGAATAATCTTTGCACCAGTTCATCTCGCAAATTGATTGCGTGCCACACAGACTCTCTAGTTGAGGGTGGTTTAAGTGACGTTTTGTGTGTCATATCCCACGACCCTTGGTGTATATGAAACACGATACGACCTTCTGGACTTCCGATACTGATCATTTTTCTCTCTCTCCCCCCTCACATCTCACACACACCCTCTCTCTCTCTGTTTCCACAGAACCATGTCCTGCCTCCTCCACCCCTGCCCGTTGCGGCTCCTGGGGGCTTGGCCAGTCGCAGACGGAGCACAATGCCAAGCGAAGATTTCTTCAACCTCATCCAGCATCTCCAGTCCACCAGGATAGAGGACCAGCGCAGCCCACTCCCTGTCCTCGCCAATTAACCCTGCCACTTATTCACAACTCAGGTAATTAATACAGCAACCAGTATTACACATATATACCATTATAGTGGGAAATTGTTGAGGGAGCAGAATTTCACGGTTTATTAGCCATTGATTCGCAAAGGAATTTGTAGGGAGGGTGAGGTTTGTATCGAGGAACCAGCAGTCAGTGAAGTTTTCTTTGCAAAATTCATGTTTGCGACTGTAACGGAGAGATCCTTTCTTTAGTCAATGGTAGAGGGTTGGTGACAGGAGTTGTTTCCCAGTTAGTCTGAATTCTTACACTCTAACACTATATACAGCTCCATTTAGTTTCGGGTTTCCCTTCAATACTATGTGGGGAGTTCCGTCTTCAATTGTGTGTTGTCAGTATTGTAGGTCCTCTTAATTAGTACGTGGCACTTCCTGCCAAACTAAGGTATATCTTGTGAACAAACTTCCTCAAACACATTGTGTGACCAAAGCTCTATGGCCTCCAGGCTTCCTTCAGAAACCCCTGCTCTCTCTTGCTATTGAGCAATAGCCAGCCTTCCCTATTTGGTCTGTCTGCTTGGGGAGACCAGTGGCTGTGGTTTATGCATACTGTGCTGCGTTGTTTTGTTAGTTTGACCTGTGCCCTCTGGTGGTTGTTCTAATAAACATCATAACTTGTGCTGTGGTGTGATCCCTAAAGGAACAAATGTCCCTACAGTAATATACAGGGAACCGGCTGAATAAGGACACCTTGGGGAGATGATAATATTCAGAGGTGTCCCTTAGTAACATGGTAGAGGCAGAACCAAGTAGAGTAGAGGTCTTATTGGGAGGGTCCTATTTGAAGGTTGCACTGTACTGTGGCATAGAGTGACATTGTAAATGTACGGAACTGTATATATCCACCTCAGATTCTACCGTGTCTTTACCCTCTTCTTCAATGTTTCTCCCCCCTCCCTCCCTCCCTCTCATTACTGCAGCAAAGATTTCTTGTTTGGTTCATAGCTGCATCAACGTCAAGTCTGGACTGACTGTTGTTGGTAGCCCCAGACCGTAACACACAACTCAACTCAAGCACACTACAGGAAATAGAGAATTTTGTTTGAAATCATCAGTTTTTACCCCATAACATGTTAATGATTCACTTATCTGCACTGCTTTTCATGTGTTTGAAGATTATTGAAATTGAAGCAGCGCGACGATTGTTCGCAAGCGCATACTAGAGCCATACAAGCCAATGTAACATGGAAAATCATACCCCCACTTTTTCTGTTACAATGTCTGAATAAAAAGATGATAATGATGTGATTAGGATCAGGGAGTAGTGTGGTCGGTGGACATCTTTGTCAGTGCTATGGAGTGTCGAAACCAGAAGCCGTGGATGATCTTTTTGATGTGCATTGGACATTCTGCTTGACGAACACGATCGCTGGGGCTCTGGCCAGGCTGGAGTAAGACAAAATAATAGACAAAGTAACCATAAGGAAAGCGAGTGTTGAAGTAAAAAGCATACCTTCATACACAGTGTTAGTATGCGGGTTTAACTGCATAATAATTCCGCAGATGCAATTTTCCGTGGTAAAGCACAGTTTTGGGATGATAGTAAATTAGAAGAGTGACACTAAGGTAACACTAAGCATACATGCCACACATAAGAGAGAGGGAAGCAGTAGTTAACCTGTAGATCACTATCAGAGTGGCTGGAAGGACCGTTCTCAGGGTCATTTCCTCTCTGGTGGGGGCCTTCGTTTTCTGAACAAGCAGCTCTCTGGGACTCAGTCTCTCTCTGTTCCCTCATCTCCTGAGCAGCTGGAGCCCGAGGAGGAGGAGGAGTAGGAGGAGGAGGAGGAGGAGGAGGAGGAAGAAGACAGTCCAAGAGATGATCTATGCTAGACCAACTGTCTGCTTGTGACTCTTTGCCTGTGCCCGTCTGCACCGGTTTGTCACGCAGGTGAGTGAGCAAGGTTGAGACCGACGTAGAGGGGAGAGGATCCTCAGAAATAGGGTTTTGGTTCGTTTCTTTACATTCTGTCCTTTTTCTCTTTTGCGGTCTCCTCGTTGTCTTCCTGTCGCCGGCAGTGGGTGCATCACGGACCGACGGGAGAGGCAGACGGAGAACAAAATCGTGGAATTCGCTCAAACTATCGCCGCAGTGTTGTGATGCCAGTGACAGACGCAAGTCACTCAGTACCTCAGCAATGTTGGCGTCTTCTGCCCTGCACCTCAATGCTCTGGTTGTTGGAGTTGGAACAGAGAGTTTGGGGATCTTGACATTGTACTCCCGTATCCGAGACATTTCTTTTTCTCCACTGCTCACCCTCACCTCTTTCTCCCCCCTCGCCCCCCTCTCCCCCTCCTCCCTCACAGCCTCATTCTCTGAGGTTTCCTCCGTTCTACCCTCGAGAGCAGAGTTCAGTGTTCCTTCGAGATTTCTCCTTGTTGGCGAAAGACCCCTCGATTCACCACCGTCACCAGCCACTGAAGATATCACTAGGAGAGAGGTCAAATCAGTTGAGGTGGCGATTGAGGTCTCAGGAGGTACCATGGGTTGTTGTAGATTTCTCACTCCAACTGAACTATTCCCCTTGTCGACGCTAGAAGATCCACCCGCGGCAGTTCGTACGTTATCACAGTATGTTGTTATCAAAGTCCGAGGTCCTGTGGGTTGTTGCAGATTTCTCTCTTCGACTGGGCTTGAAATACTCTGTCTCTCGACAGCAGAAGACCCCCTCCTCGCCATGTTATCTCTGTCACTAATGATGGGGCCCTGGGGTGTTGAACAGGGTTCCACTGGATTCTCTTGCCCACTGGTGCTGCCCTGGGTACTCGCCATGTTATCTCTGTCACTAATGATGGGGCCCTGGGGTGTTGAACAGGGTTCCACTGGATTCTCTTGCCCACTGGTGCTGCCCTGGGTACTCGGTGAACAGAGGGTCACGCGAGGCTCCTCCCTCTCTCCCTCCCCTCCCGACCCCTCCATCTGAGACTCGTGGTCAAAGAAACTGCTGTCAATAACCTCAGGCACTTCGTATCTCCTGCCCCTCACTGCCACTGCTGAACCGCCCGACATAGGTGACTCTAACAGTTTTTGTTTCTCTCTCCCAGTTGTTTGTGGAGAAAACTGCGTCCGCATTTCTCGCGGCTGAGGGCATAGCTTAGATTTCAACAGTATCTTGGGTCCTCTGGGGCTCAATTCCAAGACATTTTCTCTCGTTTGGGTTTTCAAAGTGCTGGAAACTTCACTCGGAGTATGCCGACTTCTTCCTCCGTTACTGGACAAAGAGCTTTTCTCTGGTGGGTTGATGCATTGTCTGGAGTCAGAGCTGCTTGCGTCAGTCTGAGAGACTGCTACCGATGCTGGAAGCCTTAACGAGGCACTGATTACAGGGGTTGCCCCGGCTGGCGAGTGATCCCGATGAGCCGTGTTCTGTCGCTTCACCTCGACCGTCTTTTGCGGAGCTACACTAGACCGAATAGGTCTCGATTCTTGTAGTGCCCGTGAGCTGGTTGCTCTGGGAGGAACAACCCACCTGGCTCTCTGGAGAAGGCTCTCTTCTTGGTCAAGAAAACTCTCGCCCACCTCCAGTGCACTGCCAGTCAAGGTCACAGGCTTCCCCCTGCAAGGCAGACAGCGGTAGAGCTCCGAGGGTGATGGTAGGAACAGCTCAGATTGGCTGGGAGGCGTCAGCCTGCTGGTCTCTCCCGCAGTCGTCTCAGGAGTTTGCTGGTGAGGTGATGCACAGTGTTCCGTTGGTTTTCCGTGTTCCATTTCCACAACGTCTACAACTTCATCGTTCTCTTCATCGCCTTTCATCTGCTCCCCACTCTCCCCCTCCTCCACAACCCCTTCTTCCACTCCACCCACGTCACCCCTCTCCCCCTCACCTTCCACATCTTCCCCACTTTCCACATGTACCTCTTCCTCTTCATCCTCCCCCACCACACCCTCTCCCTCCACTTGCTCTTTCTCCATGTCTTCTTCGCTCGGTTCTCTTTCTTCTTGCCCCCATATCCCCTCTTGCATATTCTCACTATCTGCCTTCTCTCCGCTCTTCTTACATTGATTAGCAAACTCCAGTAGAATATCCTGCGAATCTAGAAGGTCCCGCCACTCGGTGACCGGTGGAACGTACAGCTCCCGCTTGCGCCCCAGAACTCGTCTCTCGTCCCTCAGACCAACCTCCGGAGTTCGCTTCCCCTCCACTAGTCCAGGTTCAGGCGTACGACGTCTCTCTTCTCCTTGACTACTAATCTCAGGGGCGTCCTGCTCTCCAATTCCGGCGTAACTGGCTGATTCTCCCACCACCTCGACTGCACCGACCTCCATCTCCGGCCATTCTCCACCTTTCTCTTGCTCGTGGGGCAAGCCTGGAGAACAGGACTCGCTGCAGCTGGTAGACTTGCGTGACACCTCCACCTCCATCCCGATGGCGTCCTCCACGCGTTCCTCCCCGATCTCACTAGCCACGTCTTTCGAGGACCCCGCCCCGTCCGCCGCGGCCTCTGAATCCAGCTGCGCCCTGTACTGGCTCCTCACCTCCGCGGCGTCTACCACCTCCACCTCCCCGCCCAGCAAGAGGTCCTCGGAACTGGCAGTTATCATGTCCAGAGATAGGAAGTCCGAGCCAGTCGACACCTCCATCTCATCAAGTAGCACCTCCACGGACGGCGAAACTATCGACGACTGACCTCCACGCACCTCCATTGCCCACTCCCGTATTCCAGAGTTCGTTGTTGATCCAATGTACAGCTCCCGACAGCTCTCCGTTTTTCGTAACCTTCACCGTTTGTTGTTGCCGCCCCGCTCAGGGTCTTGACCTTTGACCGTTTACGCGCTCCTCGAATTAACCGCGCATGCGCAAAAGGGATTATGGCCGCTTCTTCTTCCTCGGCCTCCTCACTTCAGTGGGGGAAGATTGGAGTGTCCTCCCAGTTGGAAGTGAGGGAGAGGGAAGCATGGGGCAGAGGTGTGTACGCCGCCACGGCCCTCTCGACCGGCTTGGAGGTGATGCGCGCCGAGCCGCTGGTGCACGTGCTGAGTAATGACGTCAGAGGACAGCTATGCGATTTCTGTCTGAGAGAATCCCAGTTCAGTTTTCCACTAACAAACCGCAAACTTCGACTTTAAAAAATATATTTTTCAGATCCCTCTTGAAATGTGGCCGGTGCAAATATGTCAGATACTGCAGCAAAACTTGCCAGGTACTGAAAGATCATTCGTTTAGTTTGATAACTCTCTCTTTTCTCTGCAGAGAGGGGACTGGAGATTTCACAAAGGGGAGTGCGGAGGTATTGCAAGAGCACAGCCTCACTCACCAACTCCACTGGCTCGACTGGTTGTGCGGTGCCTACTAGTCGATGCAGAAGTACGTTAATCCAGTGTAACATCTGTAAGGGGGGACCTTCCTTCCGAATGAAGAACACCACTCTATAAAGGACACTTGGTTAATCCCCGTACTATAGTGAATTGGGTTACTTCTTAATAGGAGAAACCTCCGAATAAGGACACTTTCAACGTGTCCCTTATTCAGCGGTTTCACTGAAAGAAAGGTTGCATATGAGTCTCTGTGGCAGGAAGAGACCCAGCGGGCGACAGAGTTCCTCTGCTCCAGTGAGTTCCAGCTGCCACCCTCCGAAAAAACGGTGGTTTATTTTGCACCGCGTTATTGTCATGGCTCCAGACGAGGATAAATTGAGTTTGGAGGTGAAAGAAGACGCGGCAACTCTGATGGTCTGTGTGCGCCTGTTACTGGAGAACCCTGAGACCAGTGCTATGCGGAGGGCTTACACGTTATTGTGTAAGGTGAATAGTCCCGTTGGCTCGACTGGGACTGTGTCAATCTTGTTAATGTTCCCCCCTCCATCTCTCTCCTCTCGGGTTCCGGTTAACTAAATAAGGCTCTGTGTAACACGTTTACGATCCACGGGTCTGGATTAGATCCAATTGGTGCCGGTATCTATGTCGGGTGAGACTACTTTTCCCTTTGGTCAGTGCGTTGCGAATCTAATCTCATTCACACACCCGCAGACCTTCGCTGCTGAACCACTCTTGTCGGCCAAACTGTGTTGCTGTGTTCAATGGGACAAGTATGACTGTTAGGACTATTGAACCTGTACAACAAGGCCACCAGGTAAATGTGACTGTTTCTCTTTTAAACACCTCCCACTCTCCAGTGATACTGCACGCAATATACAGCTTTTATATACCTGTATGATGCTTGATTTGTTGCGATTTTACCTCAGAGTCCGAAATACGTACACAAATATCGTATGAGCTTAACCAGCCACGGATACATGCGTCTAGAGCTCCATAATTATTCATATGGGTCATAATACTTGGTGGTAGTGCCCCACTCCACCAATTGTGTCAATGCTTGCATGGTGACTAAACATGTGTGGGTCCATAGCTCCTGTGAGTTATGTGGATCTGCTGGACATTGGTGAGCGGAGGAACAAGACGCTGCTGAGGTCCTACTGCTTCCAGTGTGGGTGTCAGAGATGTCTCACCGAGATGGACCTTGTGAGTGGCTCTACCTACCACCCTCCCCTTGTGAGTACAGTGGAGTCTCGTTATAATGGATTGCTGGGGACCTAAAGAATTTGAGGGGGAAATTTGTCACAAGTGTGGCGAAAATGTACAGTGTTCTATAGGGCTAGGCTCCGAGAGTGTGTTTGTAGTATCCAGAATTTCGTACTAAGTGTGTTCTTTATAATGAGACTCCACTGTATAATTATATATATATACTGTACTACTGAGGATTACATTCCTTACTAAATCTTGCCTGTCTCCTTGCCACATTGTGTCTGTGTACTGAGGATACTGTTCAAGTAACCCTGCCATCCTCCCCCTGTCAGTGTACTACATTCCATACTAGAGGATTACACTACATCATTCTATTACTGTCTCCTGTTGCTTATATATCTCCTTGCCACATTGTGTCTGTGTATGTGTCTGTGTATGAGGATGCTGTTGGGTGCAGGACTCGCCATTTGCAACCCTGTGTGCATCAGTAGGTGAGTCAGAGCATAATACAGCAGTCATTACTGCCACTGTTTTATGAGAGAACGATACTCAGATTTACGAAATCATTGTCAACACAAATGTCCTACAGTTGACCTATGCTCTGCAATTATCATTACTCGTGTGCTCTGTGTCAGAGTAGAAGGGAGTTTGGCCGCGTCTGTGAGCGAAGCTGTTGAAAAGGGGGCAAGGTCCCTGGAAAAGATGGAAGACCTCAGACGGAAGGGAGGTCTGTATTATAGTGTACTCACTTCACTGTGGGTGTGTGTGTGTGTGTGGGTGTGTGTGGGTGTGTGTGTTTGTCTGAAGGAAGAGAGCTAGCATATGTTAGGAGGCACGCCTTGCGAAACAAAGCCAACATAACCCTCCCTTGTCACGGGTGTTTCCCCCGCCTCTGAGGTGTTTACCGATGCGTGTTTTGACGAGCGGAGGCCGTACAAGAGCATCTCCCACTGCAGATTATGAGGCCATGTTGTCGGAATGCGAGTCATCGCTGCATTCGAGAGGGGCAGCGTGCATCCTGCACGACTTTCACCATGTCACAGTCCATACCCTGCGGCAGCTGGTCTATGCCGCTATTGGTAAGTATTGTCTGGAGTACGTTTGTGATTCATCCCGTGGAAATGTTTTGAGTATATACTCCGTTTTAAACTGTTGTGACGATAGAGTCGGTGGAAATGGTTTTTAGTGGCCCACGTGTGCATTTGGGTGTTTGTCTCTTGTATGTCTACGTTTGGTTTTGTATAGTTGGTTGTTCGTTGTGTCCCAGCTATTGGTGACTGGCCCAAAGCCATCGAAGCCAGCAGGAAATTAACTGAGCCTCTACGGTGAGCCTTGCAAGCTCTGCTAAAAAAAACAAAGTGTTCACGATGTTCGTTTTCAGACGCTATCTCACGGAGTTTCATCCCGTGCTCGCCGTTCACTTTCTGCGGCTGGGGAAGTTGCTGCGAGTGAGTGGATCTACCACCCAACTGGCTCAGTCGGTCCACGAGTTGACCCAGGTGTGACCTTCTCTTCCTGTTGTGGTTATAGCACCCCCCCCCCCACAAACAAAGCCTGTTTGCTGTTGTTGAGTCACCGAAGACCCTACTCGTAACTTCCCACCTTGAGTGATCTAGCTCTGCGTTTGTGTGTGTGTTTGTGTGTAGGCCGTGCGGCAGCTGAGAGTGACCCATGGTGCCGGACACCCGACCACTCTGCAAGCTCTTGAAATGCTCCAGGACTCTCAGTGTGAACTCAGCCGCAGACATAACAACACTTAAACTTTTTCCATCTCCACATCTTGTCTTTCTCTCTTCTCTCTGTGTCGTTATTTTCCCATTATTATATGAATTAATTTGAGTGTGTGGTCGCTGTGTGCGTGGGTTGGTCGATAGCTTTTGATAGGAGGACACGCCCGATTAATTGGTGTTTTTCAGACAATCTGTATTAGGACATCAGAAATGTTCCCTGGCTCCCTTATCAAGTCTTGCATCATTATGTCGGTGTCCCAGACAATTCCCGACTACGAGAGAAACACAATTACGCAAGTCCTGTTTGTGCCAGCTGCAGCCCTGTGATCCAAGTGGGGTGAGCGTGAAAACAGTTCGCACCATACGGTGGTGAAAGGAGAGGGGGAGTCAATGCACTAATATTGAAGGAGCTATCCCCATTGTCTTAGCTGGGTCCAGACCCTATTGTTGGGCTCCAATAAACTTGTTATTGTTTCCTCTTTATGGGACAGTTTTCTGGCATTCTGTGCACTAATTGAAGGAGCTGCCCCAAAGTCTCAGGTTCTCTTGCTGCGGTTTAAGCCACTACATAGACTCCATTATCTTTAATTATTGTTGGCGTGGGACAGTGCATTTAATGGTGTGATTAAAGGGTCACCCCCCCAAAGGCTAGGTTTGCTGTACATTGCTGCGGTTTGAGCCAGCTGCCATACGCCATTGTCTTTTATCGTGACTGTGGGGGTGGAACAGTTTCACGGCATTGAAGAACAATCCCATCTACTCTTACTGCGGTGGTGGAACGACCAACTGTGGTGGTCACCCCAGGTCATTCTTTTCCCTTGGAGTATGTTGCACTTAGTGAGTCCCCCAGTGTCTCTGCTATTGTACAATTACAATTAGTAGCCACTGTAGTGTGGTCCCATTCTTTCAGCGTATGTTTTCAATTTGTGCCATTGTTGTTGGGCTGCTGCAGCTTCTAACCACAGGCTTCTAGTTATGTAATTGGATCTGCTACTTCCATGCCCAGCCACCGTACTATTTCCCCCTGAGCATCCCACCTGCTGGGAAAGTTGTGCGGACTGTGTATTGTACCATTCCACACTTCCTCCATTGGTGGAAAGAGAGAGGAGGGGGAGGAGGAGAGTTGAGAACGGAGGAGAGCCGGGACAGGTGTGACCACATTGACCGGTGCCCTGAGCTCACTGTAAATTTGATTATTCTCGAAGACAACTCTTGGTAGATTATATGCAAGTTTGTCTCTGTGGAGACCGTTGCACAGGCAACTAGGATATTACTTAAAGTTTAAACCAGGTGTCCCCAGCCATGCAGTTAGCATAGTTGCTCAAGGCTGGCTGGGCCTCCAACCAAGCAGTTACTGTTTCTGACACTCCAAATCAGATTAGAGCTGCTAGTATTAGGTTAGCTTACTCCATTAGGTAAGTAGTGATGTAGACAGGGTAGAACATTTGGCTACTGTTTTAGTTGCAGGGGGGGATATCCTAACAGCCCCATGGAGCTATGCATACTCCAACTCAATTTCAATTCCCCTGTTTCCACGTAAACAGAGCAGTATTGTCTCTTAATCCACTTTTCCGGAAAACAACCTTGTGACGGAGAGTACGGAAGCAACAGTTGACATATCTCCACTCATTACCTAAGTGTGCCCTTACCAGAAAAACTTACAGTGCCTGCTGATTGTGTTTGGGCTCGATTTGTTTGTGTATGATGCCCATGCAGTCAATGCGCACATCATCATTGCATGCCAGTCAACACAAGTCTAATATTCTCGATTCCCGGCCACAGAAAGCACGGTTAAAGTTTAACGCACTGTTTTGGCAGTGTAAAAGGTACTGTGGTGTCTGGAGGACGGGCAGTCAACATTGACTGTTAGCCAGTCTGAACCATACAGTTCTGTTTATTAACAACCCTGTAAGCAGCTTGTGTTGAGTATATACTGCCCATGCACTTTTCTGTCGCTTTTCTTCTGTCTTAAAAGTGATGTTATATTACACACCCCAGCATTTTCTGTAGAAAATAAAGCCATTTCTCTGTAAGGTGGCGTAACAGACGACAGCTTGTGGCCATCTGAAAAGCACCGACGACCCCCCTTCATTTTCCTCCAGATGCCTTCTCTCTTAAGTGGGGTTCTTTGTTTTGACGAGAAAGATAATGTATGTGGTCATCCGGCCAGGCAAGCACTCCTTAGTGATACCTTGGCTGCAGGTGGCGTAGGGCCAACCGCTTTGAACTTTGGTTTTGTTGCAAAAATAACGCAGCTGTGTCGGCCAAGTTGTTAGCATTATGTCAATCTGTTGGTTATTGTGTTGGATGGGGAGGCCTTGGATGTTACAGTAGCTATAGCTACACTCGCACAATTACGCTCGTATAATAATTATTAGTCTGATGACTCAGTCGTTCGTTTCCATGCAACCAACACCTTACACTATATTGTTATCAGATTGATTGGTAGCAACAGAGAGACACACCTGCGCAAACTGCAATTCTTGCGGTTCCAGATTCAAGCACTTTTCCAGCTATTCTCAATCAGATGTAATGCTGGCACAATACTTCTTCAAACAGATGCAAATATCCTCTTAAGTGTGTTAGAGAATTGCCTAGACCTTGTACTTGAGCATGCCAACGAAAAGTAAGTGGTGTTTCCCTTGGTCTTTGTGCACTGTGTTTGGTTCTTTAGTTGATCATTGCGTAAGTGTCATTGCTATACTTTTATAGATGTAATTAGAAGTTGCACTTGACTCAATCTTCAAGTCCCAGTTGCAATACAACATAACCACTTGAAAGGAAATTATTATTGAATTTGAGTCTTGGCTAAGAGCTCTAAGGACAATAGGAACCATCTACAGAGTAAGGTAGCATGCTCAGTATTTACATTGACTGCACTTTATGAAAGAGTGCACATTGAGATGAAAGAGAAATTATCATGGGATGCCTTGCCATTAGAGTGTTATTGCTGCTCCTAATGTGGGTCATGCTGCGTTGCGTCACCGCTTGAAATGTTGCCAGTGAAATGCTGCCAGCAATCCGTAGAATAGTCATTCAATCAGCCATATGTAAGGAGATGTTGAAACAAAGGAAAATGAATGGAAGTATAAATGCTAGATGCAAAACTAATATGCGATTTATTATGCTACAAAAGACTTGAATGAGTCATTTCCTGGAAGAACGATCTTGCGTAATGGGGTATAATGGCCGGCGGACAGGCAGGCTGCATGCATGCAGCGCTGCCAGCTCAGCTAGATCTCGTGCCGACGCTGGCGCGCGCTGATATAAAGGGCGACCGCGTGCTTCACACAGCGGCGGAGCAGGAGCCATGATGGAGGGAATAATAATATGGAGGTGATCACCTCTTTCTTGCAAGAAAACTGCGTTAGAATCCAGATCATTTTGCCTCTTACCTGCAGATATTCAGCTCTGCTGTTGCAGCTCTTGATTTTGCAACTAACGGCCTCTGCAGAGGTAAAAAAATCATTTCTGCGTGGATATACTTGCAATGCATCGACGTATATTATAGCTCTAGGTAATAACTCTCTTGGGATAATTATGCTAATGTACTGCACAATTAGCTGCTCCATCATGAGATGAGATGTAATGCTGGATTTAAAAAGCTCACTCCACAATCCCTTTCTCCAGGGTGTATCAGGAGGTAGTGGAGAGTGGGGAGAATGGTCAGCTTGCTCAAGAACGTGCGGTCCTGCCATCAGCGTTCAGGAGAAAAACTGCTCGTAAGATAAAATCGTGTGAAGTGCAGATTGCTATTCCAGTCAAGGGTAACTTATTGCATCAACTACTGCATTTGTGCATGTATGTGTGGTCCGCCACTTGGATAATTTTTTTACCTCTGGTGTGTGAATAAACCAATGTAACGATATTTATAGTTTATTATTAACTAAAAGTATGCCAATATAGGATTCCTGGTTGCGGAGAAGGCCCGAGACTGCAGTATCGCTCCTGTCCAAACAAGGTAAGACCCTTTATACGACAGAGAATGTTGACTCATGGGCCATTACTACTGCAGCCCTGCGAAGAGGAAGTTGATTTGAGGAAGGAACTGTGTGCCACATTCAGCAACGCTAACCTCACCTTCTCTCCACTCAGCAGTTAGTGCCTGCTTGCACTGAGCATGCAGTGCTCGGCGCAAGTCTTAAGAGTCAATCTTGAAGATAGCTGCGTGTGCATGCATGTATGCAGACAACTGCACCGTTTGTTCAAAGTCACAGGTGTAAAGCTTTCCCATGTTATACAATACACTTCCTTGCAGTTAAAACAGACGCAAATATCTGTGTATATATCTTGTGTGGACAGCATTATGGAGTATAAACACGTTGACGTTTCTCTACTGATACAGACGAAGGCCAGTGTCTGTTGACATGCAAGGCAACCACTTGGGATGATGGACACGTGGTGGTACAGGGTCCACTGGAGGCTTTTCCCGGCACGCACTGCACTACTGCAACTGGAGGCCCGGGAATCTGCATTAGCTCTGTCTGCACTGTGAGTTGACACGTTAAAAGAGCTGCTTTATCTTATACTGACGCACACACACGAGTCAGTTCGTAGAGGTTGCAAAATGTCTGTTTTTATTGCTTTCACCGTGAGACCTCCAACAGCTCACAGTTTTGAGTTATGAGTCCAGAACACCTCACTCTGCGGTAGTCTCTATTACTATCAATCGTATATAACACACACCCTCTCTGAATATTAATCAGCCCATCGGGTGCGATGGACTGGCGGGCTCTACAAAAGCCGTCGACAAGTGTGGGAGATGCATCAGTCCAAATCTCTCCAATAAAGTCTGCTCCCGTAACTCTGGACCCATCACGAAAAATCCAACAACTGGTAATAAATTGAACGGTGCTTTAAAAACCCTGAGCTATCCCACCTGCTGCTTTTGGTGGCTAGAGTTAGGAATTCCCGACATATATTTCATCGCATCCTTATTTTGGATGTCCCAATCAGGTTTAGGCGTATCACATGCTAGTTTTGGATACCGCTATGATGACAGTGTTCCATTTATTTCCCCACTACGAAGGTCATGTGGAGATGATTAGGCTACCAGTTGGTGCCTCTACTGTGTCAGTCACCAACCACCTCCCTCCTCGTCTGGCATCAATTAGTGAGGAGCCATTCCCAACACACACAATTGAATTCCCAAATGCATATTTTCCATATTGGGATTAATCGGTGCATTGATCACAATCTTGGAGCTGCATATCAAGTATCTTAGGAATGCTTTACAAAAACCCACGCACTCTTCTGGGAATTTCGTGGTATGACGTTTACTCTACATTCAACGACTTTTGTTGGAGAGTTTTTGTTAACAAACAAAAATAGACTCGTTGACCTAAATTGGTAGTTCAATTTAATACTTTGTTTTTTGGTTCTTCGCAGTGGTTCGATCGGAGACGGGGGATTTCCTGTTCACGGTGGGCCCCCCGGGGCACATTTTTGAGGCCGGGGGAACCGAATTTGAGTACCACGTGTCAGTTGAAGGAGGCAACTTCACAGAAAGCCTTACGACCAACGGGACTCTTAATAATTCCATCACTATCGAGGTGAGTTGGTAATGAAGTAATAATGTGTCATGAGTGCAATGGGGCTTGGGTGGAGGGCCAATTTGTACAATAGTTAATATAAATTATGTTCAGCGAGATCTCGTTTCGCCAATACCCTCTCACTCTCCTTATTACATCAACATATTATACATAGGGAATTTCAGTAATTGAATGAATTAGGTGCGTGTGTCGTCTGTCTGTTTAGGCCACCTTTTTTCACGGCAAGACTAACCAATTTCTGTCGTTCTGTCTGTAGGTATACATACCGTCACAGAGGGTTGCCCCTTCAATTAGCTATGAGTACCACAGTTTGGAGAATGTGGAGACGTGGGGTAGGACGGGGACGCGAGACAGGGGCCCCCCACTCCTGTCACCACCCAACAACATTGACTGGTCGTACGGACCCTTCCTCTCCTGCACCGAAACCTGCACCACTGGTGGGTGGGGTTCTCTCCCATTTACTGTGATGTAATCATTACGTAATTGGTTTAAAACATGCTGGGAAATGAGTGTAGTAGACACAATGTCAAGCCTGTTTAAGGGGAGCAGAAAGCAAAGCAAAACTTACCCAGTTTTGTTATCACTATACTAATACGTGAGAATCAGACTCTACAGAAGTTTAAGTCAACATTCCTTCTCTGGCCACATGTACACAGGTATCCAGGTGGCCTATGCGGTGTGTACAGACCTCGACTTCAATAACCGTATTCTGCCCGACAACTACTGCAGTGGCTCAGAGAAACCGACGCCCATAGTACGCCACTGTGGGTCAGGGAACTGTGCACCCAGGTGAGGAGAGGAACTGACCTCTACACCCTCACGGGGGACGTCAATTTCCAACAGAAACCCGAAGTAAACTACGAAATTCACAAACTCGACCAAAAAATTGAAGCTGTTGCCTTACACACAAAAAATGTGTTAAACACTCTCTTACGCTTTTTGCTTTTCGCTTTCTCTCCTTATTGCCCCCCACACACACACCTCCTCCAGGTGGGTGACGCGAGACTGGCTCCCGTGCTCACAGACCAGATGTGGTGTCGGCTCCCAGCAGAGACTGGTGCAGTGTATGGTCCTGGAGGCCAATGGACGAGACTCCATGGTGACCGATGACCTTTGTCCCCTGGCCTCCAAGCCTCGCCACGAGAGAGAGTGTCTTATGACAGAGAGCACCGGATGCGGCACAGAGTGGGAGGAAGACGAGTGGGGAGAGGTATGCTATACACCAGGCAGAGAGGGGAGGACTTCCTGCAGTGGGAAGTGTTTCCAGTCGAAAATTACAGGTTTTAATCTACCCAAACATATCATCCGGCTGATACCCTTTTACTGAGAAGTGTACCCAAAAAATCGAGAGTATTCCCTCATTAATTGAGGAAGGTGGAGATAGGAGCCAAAGTGTCATTAAACCTGGGCTGACTGACTTGTCTCTCTCCTCTTCCTCTCTCCCTCTTCTCGCTCCTGGCCTCCCTCTTGCTCCCCCACCTTACTCCCTCCTTGTCTCTCTATCTCTCTCCCTCTGCCAGTGTTGCTCAACAGAGCCACTAGAGCGCCGTATCCAATGTGTTGATTCAGGCGGTGCGGTCCAGCCTCCCTTCTTCTGCAGTCACCTCCACCGCAACTCTTCACTCCGTCCCTGTGAGAAGGGACCTTGTACCAACGGTGGCTGCTTCCTGGATCCCCAAGAGATGGTTCTCCGTACGTTACTCCACTAGAGTACAGTTAAACTTCCGAAAACACCCTCCGAATAGACGCCACATTTCTATCGGGACACTATGGTTCTGCCCCATACTAATGATATGTTAGTGTATTATACACCTCCAAAATAAGGACGCCTCTGAATAAAGGGCAACGTCACCAAGGTGTTCCTTAGCAGAGGGGTTTCACTGTATGTGAATGGCAAGGCCAAGTAGGTGTCATTGGCGAGCACAGAGATTTGTAGTCTGAATTCTGCGAATCGTAAACCTTTTAGATCCTTTAAGGTCGCCTTACTCGCTCCGTGTTGGTTGTTTGCTCGTCTAAAATGCAATGCATTGCTCGTATGCAAAGTTGCGGAACCTTTGAAGCTTTTGGGTTTAAACCCTCCCCCCCCCTTGAACTCAATTACACAAACAGCACGGATAGCGTCCACACTTGAGAGACTTTCGTTAGCCTCCCACGAGCTTACCAGGTGCCTCTGTGGTTGGTATCTGTACTACGCTCATGTATAGATTAATGTTGGGATTTGGGAAAGGATAAACAAGGCAAAAGGTCAAGTCCTGACCTGGACAGAAGCAAAGCAATTTTAAGAGGCCCTCTCGATTTGACCGAGAAATGGGCAAAATTGCATCAGTATTTATAGCCTGTGGTTTACGCGCACGACACAAGATGTGGTTGACCGGACATTTTTAAGATAGTGTTGGCCAATTAACTGCATACCATCTCACCTCATTTGAATGTAAGATGATAAGTCCATATGGTTTTGATAATTCCCCAGATAGTCCTCAGGTGTACTTGCCAGGCATGTGATGCAACCTTGATTGGCATGCTTTGGAGTCCTTAACACCATATATATATGTGAAACATGCCATCTCTAAAGGCGAATAAACACCGCGTGTTGCTGACTTTGTTCTGTGTAAACCCATCCTATTGCATTGCTGTAGTTAATCGTGTGACTTATCAACACATGCAGTGTAACAACACGTGTGGAAGAGGCGTCCAGAAGCGGAACGTGAGATGTCGTCGTAACTCTGACAACAAGGCCGCACCGGGGTACTGCTGTCAAGAGAAGCCCCTGCCTCAATTACAGAGAGATTGCTACGACGATAGGGCCAGCTGGTGTCGACCTCAGTGGCACGCCGGGAGCTGGGAGCAGGTAGGTGGTAACCCAATTACACCGACATACCTTAAATTATCGCCCGAGGATGATAACTGTCGTATTAATAAAATAGCTGCATGCTGTACGTTGCTACATTATGCATTTTTGGTATGCACAAATCATGAATAATGGAACATTTGGAATAACTATTCCCTGTTTCATTACTGCATTATTTTCATAACTTTCTCTGGTAGCTAAATCTAAATCCCTTCAGACATAGTGGGGATAGGTATTTATTCACTGGTCTTACGGAAACTGAGAGATTGTCATTGTTTTCGTAAAGGTTTCAGAAATAACCTGTAGGTCAGCTAAATCAGGCATTGTGTGGTGTGTTCTGTCTTCAGTGCAGGGGTGAGTGTGGGGTGGGGAGAGGTCAAAGGTCACGGCCAGTCAACTGCTGGGCAGAAAACAGACACGACTTACGTGCGCAGTTCCCGCATCAGTTCTGCTCCAACCAGAGCCAGCCGGCCGCCTTGGAGAACTGCACTCGCAACGACGGCCTGTGTGCAAACTGCAGTTGGGTGACAACTCCTTGGAGTGACGTGAGGACCTTACAGTTGGAGACCCCTTTCCTAGGACACCCCTCAAACGAGGACCTTACCCATCCCCAAACAGTTCATCAGTTCTTTTAACCCTTGAAATAAGGATACCTCACTAACTTTCTACTGTCTCATTGGTGTCCAGATTAGAGAGGGGTTCCACCGTAAATACTAAACTCACCAAAAACTTCATGGGTTCAAGTGCAAGCACCTCAAAACATATGAATTCTCATTTCTCTGTGCAGTGCTATTGTCCAGCAGAAGTGAAGATCAGAAACGTGTTGTGCAGCAGTGGATTGGACGAGTGTTGTTTCCAGAGGGAGACTAGTACACCTCCAGAGGCAGACATGTGTGACTGTTTTACCACAGGTAGGCCGACGTAACAGCGGAGGGGATTGGTAGTTAGTCTAACCTTCCTCCACCTCTACCTCTTCTCTCTCTAAAATAGATTTAGATTGCCTCTAATGAGGTGTGCTTACTTAATGCAACTGTTCTTGGGGAAAGAAAAGGTGTCCTTAATAGAGGGGTGTCCTCATTTCAGGTAGAGGTACCACTGTATATATATATATAATAGATATAAACGTGTCAGAAACTGTCTCTCTCTCCTCTCCATGGTGTCCAGACCAGCCAACCTCATCCACTCCCACTGAAGAGACTTGCACTGATTACACTGGGGTCAAATGTAACCAGTTGAAGGAGGATGGCTACTGCTCTGAAGACAACACCAATTTCATCAAACTGCTCTGTTGTCAGACTTGTTCAGGTGTACTCTAGCTCTCTCTCTCTCTCTCTCTCCCCCCACTCACTGTATATACCTCTGGGCCATGTATCATTTCAACTACATTTAGTCACTTTCAAGAAAATTTTCATTCTCGTGTTACAATGTCCATCACTTTTTGTACATAGTTTTATTGCGCCATCTTTTCCAATATTTTTTTCTTCAAAAGACCTAGAGTCAAAGAAATGTAGCATACAGATATAATGCGGTGAGTGGGGAGTTAGCTAAGTATTGGATCAGAGCCAAATTGTTGTCTAAGAATTCTCTTTTCTTCTTCGACATAGTTCTTCCCTCGAGAAGATTGCCCAATGTCCCTCTTTCTCTTCTCCTTCACTCTAAATAGTGCCCCCTTTGCTTTCTTCGCCGCTGGGGATTCAGACGTCTCGGACTCGCTTGCCCCCTCTTGAGCACGTTTCACCTGCCGCTGAGTATCCCCTGGGGTCTCTCTAACACTAGTTACCGCCGAAGTTCCAGTCCCGCTGGATACAGGCCCGTTGTCGTACCTGACGGGAGGCGAAGAGAATTCAACAGTGCCGGTACCGAGAATGGTGCGAGTCAGGCTGCTGGTGACGGGGCCAGATTTCTCCTTGAGGCTGTCCGGTGGAGGAATGGCGACGTAGCCTTCTCTCTCGTGGACAGAGGGCTCCTCTACCTCCGTGTTCTTCTTAACAAATTTGTCCCAGTCGATGAACTTTTCGTTGGGGTTGTTAAGGAAGGAAGGCCGGCCCACCGACTTGAAGAGGGAGTTGGGTGAAGGGAGTTTGTCTGCCCCGTCATTCACAGCCTCAGAGGGTTTGTCTGTACGGGAGTCTCCAGCGTCTTCTTCCTCCTCAGAATCAGAGCTATCGTCTCCTGCTGCGAAGAAGTTGAGAGGGTCGGAGGACATTTTCTTTTCGCGCTCTAATTGAGCGTTGTAAATAAATGACGTCATTATCTACGCGCGCGTAAAATTGAAGAGCTTACCGACCGTTTTAGGAGGACCTCGTTTTAGCTCTAGAGCCTAGATGTCGAAGAGACGGCAGTATAGAAGGCGTAGAGGGAGTGAGGAGGAATCAGAGGAGCCAGAGAAATCCGTGGGAGAAGATGAGACGGTCAGGTGAGGCAGCACCACCAGATCAAATGGAAGAGAAGGCTAGCTTACCTGTTGCCTGACCCCAGCAAGACCCTTCAGGAGGCCAAAGAGGCTCAGAAGTACCGCCGGCGACCTGCAGGGGTCAGGTAGGCTCCCTCAACTAACACTGCACACTCATCACCTCACCCACTCTAGTGCTGTGGGCCTTGCCTTTGGGAAGAAGTTCTCTGATGAGGAAGCAATAGCAGTAAGTCTGTAGCTATACTGAGTCAGGGGTGGTGCATTTACCAACGACTGACTTCCACTCACACAGCCAGACCCTTTCAAACTAACGACAGGAGGTCTTGTAGAGCTGAGAGACATCAAAACATCGGACATGCAGGGGTGGGTGGAGTCTCATGACCTCTGTGACCTCTCTCCACACATGACGACTTTCCATAACCAGGGCAGACGATGAAGTTGTCAAACTAAGTGCAAACTTCTCTGCCGAGACTAAGAAACTGGACAACGAGGAACACATGTAATGTCATAGCATTTTATGAGCCATATACCTTCTTTTATGTATACACCAGGCTTGATTACATAGAGAAGGAGATGGCAAAGAGAAAACCGGTGGCTTCTGACAGAGACGAAGACATTTCGAGGTTTGTTTAAACAGCACACTATGCCAAGTGTATGGAGAGTATATAACTGGTGGTTGGGTGTTGGGTGAAGATATGACCAGAAGATCAAGGCCCTCTACCAGGTCCCGGAGAATCTCCAGGTTAAGAAGAAGGAACAGTCGGAGGAAATGCTGTCCAATCAGATGCTCTCTGGCATACCCGAAGTGGACCTGGGGCTAGAGTAAGCATTGTGTACGTACTACCCTCGGAACAGTATGTGACAGCATCGTGTTATGCAGAGCAAGATTTTCCAACATTGAAGAGACGGAGCAAGCCAGACAGGAGCAACTCAAACAGTATTTGCATATCCACACAACCAAAACTGTTCCTAACACCTTGTTTTTTTCACCTCACAGTAAGCCGGGAGACACACCCAACAAAAACTTTACCCTTCACAGCCTGAGATGTACGTTCACTCTCACTAAAGCTTTTTCTCCCACTGAACTCCTCCTCTGCCTTTAGTCCACCGAGTCAGCAAAGAGCCACACCTGCGAAAAAGCAAGGAGGAGGAGGTGGAGCCTGCAAAACCGGCATTCATTCCTGTGGTGGGGGAGAATGAACCTGAGCTGGTACCCGCTGGACAGGGGGTTGATAACAAGAGGAAGAAGAAACTGGAGCAGGCACAGATGGCCACGGACGACTACCACTATGACAGATTCAGGAAGAAAACGAGGATGTTCTAATTGTTGCACACCCTCCTTATCTGCCACCTTACTGTGTACCTTGCTGTGCAAATTTTTGTTTGGTTCTTTATGAAAAAATGTTGTGGGGGTACGGAGAGAGTAAGCTCCGTTGTGTTAGCGGCGCTAAGCCACCATTCGCATTACTGTGCTTCGACAAACCACCTGGCAGCCCGCCTGGGCTCCGCGCGAGGCGTCTTTGCCGCGTGGCGCGCTGCCAGGCTATTGCGCTCACAGCCGGCACTCTCTGCCGCCTGGTCCGGAGACTTTCCCCGGAGCTTAGTGAGAGAGAACGCAGAGCGGACCCTCGCTTGTTGCTCCGAGAGCGAATCTTCCCCGTTCCCCGCCACGTGCTCGGAGCGCGGACCTTTATACCCGCGCGCGCCACGTGCTCTAACCCTCTGCGCATGCGCATTGTTGGAGAGCCTAGAGTGTGCTCCTATTAGAAAACACCTGCAAAAAAATAATGGCGTTCCCCAGCAGAGCCCTTGTTATCACAGCTGTGACTGCTCTCTTCCTGTACGTCTTTGGGTTCCCCTTCAGAGCCGCGGTCGGACTATGCCTGGTCACCTTCCTCGTCACGGGGCGGGCGTACCTGAGACTCTTCATCAAGACTTTCCCCAGGGACCTCTGGTATAGTTATCCGTCTCTCGATTCCGCTCAGCTCTACTCCACTCTTTCCTCCGTACAGGATGGGTAAAAACTTGTTCCACATGCTGCACTATGCATGGATGCACAAGCGGCAGAGAAAGATCCTTCCGGACCTGTTTGAGGAGCAGGTGGAGCGAACTCCCGACAAGATGGCGGTGGTGTACGCCAACGACGACCACCGGTGGACCTTCCGCGACCTCAACTCCTACGCCAACTCTGTCGCCAACTACTTTTCCCGGCTGGGTCTTCGTAAGGGTGACACGGTTGCTCTATTCATGGAAAATTCACCCGAGTACATCGGACTCTATCTGGGGCTCTGGAAGATCGGAGTTGTTGTAGCGTTTGTCAACCACAATTTGAGACACGAGAGCCTCACTCACTGCGTCCGAGTGGCGAAATCGAGAGCTCTCGTCTTTTCGTCGTCTCTTGCGGCGGCCGTCGCTGACGTCATGGATGAACTGGAGGCGGGAGGTGGGATCGAGGTCGGTCGGATGTGTTTCGCTGTGTGCGGAGAGCCGGCTGGACATGGAGGAGGCTCCTTCAAGAGACTGGATCAGGAGCTGCAGGGAATGTCCACCAGTCCTCCTCCCCTGCTGGCCGGCAAGGAGGCAGATGGTAATGACAGTTGCAGGTGTTTTATAACTCTAATCAACACACAAATGAGGCAGAAGAATAGTGAGGTGTCCTTTTGCAGGGGTTAAATTAGAAAATTGTCTCGAGGAAAGACTTATTAATTAAAGAGGTTCCCCTTATTTCAGGGGTATAATATGTGAAGAATAGCATACTTGAGGTGAAGAGTACTTTTCCTTTCACCTTTGCATCTCTCTTTACCTTGCTATAGATAAAGCCTGCTTTGTGTACACATCGGGGACTACAGGTCTCCCAAAGGCATGTGTTATCAGACACACCAGGTGAAGATCCACTCTTACTCTACTGAATCCTCATACTTCTGTTCCACTCTATTTAGTCAATTATTCCACACATATATAATATACGTGTCCTTAGCACACTGCATCACTGTTATACAACACTTACCTTTCATTATGGCTGCATAGACATCTAAGATTTTCCCTCTACTTTATAAGGTTTAACTTGTGTATTTTTCTCTATATTATGGTCTCTAATTAAGAGCTAGTTACCAAGTGTATATGTCAGCTTGCTATATTATATTATAATGAAGGTTCTTTATGATGACTCATGGTATCCACCTGTTTGCCGCCGTTACACCGGACGACGTCGTCTACAATTCACTCCCTCTCTACCACACCAGCGGAGGGATCCTGGCCGCCGGGCAGATGCTGTTCTGGGGTTCCACCCTCGTCCTGCGGAGGAAATTCTCTGCCAGTAATTTCTTCGTCGACTGCGTGAAACACAAGTGTACGGTGAGCCACAGATTCTACTAACTACTGTGGTGGCTGGGTGGGAGTTTTTGGCTTGTACACGCTCTTTGGAGATTAATTTATGAGTGGTAGGCAGTTAAAAAATGTTTCAGAGTTCTAAAATTTTTACTGCACGATTGTGGTGCACAATCTGTGTTATCTCAGGTGTTTGAACTTTTGTTCAAAGTAAGCTCAGCTATGTACTTGTAACTGAACCTACTATGGTGGTCTATGTGTATGTATGTATGTATGTACAGGTGATGTTCCACATTGGAGAGCTGTGTCGCTACCTGATGGCCCAGCCAGGCAGACCCACCGACACACAACACTGTCTCAGACTGGCCATCGGGAACGGACTCCGTCTACAGATATGGAAGCAGTTCCAGAAACGGTTCTTCATTCAACGAATCATCGAGTTCTACGGGTCCACAGAGGGCAACGTGAACGTAGTCAACTACAAGGGGACACCGGGGGCTTGCGGGACTGTGTCCGTCATCATCCCCGCCCTAAACCCCCTGAAACTGCTCAAAGTCGACGGAAATGGCAAACACGTGAGAGACTCAAACGGGTACTGTGTTCTGGCGGACGTGGGTGAGAGAGGGGAGGCGGCGGGGCAGATCAGCGTCAGACTCACCCACAGACGCTTCGACGGGTACGAAGACAAGAAGGCGACGTCGAAAAAGGTCCTTCGAAACGTATTCAAACCGGGAGACGAGTTTTTCCTCTCCGGAGACATAATGAAGATGGACGAAGAGGGCTACGTTTATTTCTGCGATCGGACCGGAGACACTTTCCGATGGAAAGGGGAGAATGTTTCTACGATGGAGGTGGAGGGGGTCGTACAACAGATACTGGACCACAGGGATGTGACGGTCTATGGGGTGGAGGTGCCAGGGATGGAGGGCCGGGCCGGTATGGCCGCAATCGTCGGGACCGAAGAGACGGTCAACCTCGCCAAACTCCTGCAACAGCTGTCTCTTTCTCTCCCAGCGTATGCCGTCCCTCTTTTCGTCAGGCTCAGCTCGTCGGCGACCACCACGGGGACTCTAAAGTTGAAAAAAGTTGACCTCCGTAACGAGGGATATGACGTTGACAAAGTGCCGGATCCCGTATTCTTCCTCCATCCACTGTTGAAGACATACGTCTCTCTTACCAATGAGCTACAGGCTGAGATTGCCAATGGGAACATTAGGTTGTAATTCTTGACACAAGATTTATAGACTATAATTAATTTAGTAGCAAACTATTTCTCTGCACCTCTAAAAATAAACAGATGTTGGAGATAGTGATGAAAGTCACAATTATGATAAAAGTGTCATGACATGATCAATCAGTAAAGATCATGTGAGTGTCATGTGACAGGAAGATCATAATGAGTGTCACATGACACATCAGTTGTTCTGTTCTCTCTCAAGACCGACGTACTTGAGCTGCTCTGTGGGGCCATACCTACACAGACACAGAAATCAAATCAGGACACGCGATAACAACGCACCCGAGGAGGCTACTGTCCTGACAGTCACCTGACCTGTAGTCAAAGAAGAGCTCCTCCCCCGGTTCAATGTTACGCTTGGCGTAGATCCCGATGCGGTGGTTGCTGTTGACGACCATCACCTTGGCGAAGCAGTTGGGATGGATGGAGTGGTTGGCGAATCGAATCTTGTTCCCCTTCCTGGTCGCATCCACCACGTAGTCTGCAGGCAAAGGGGGATCATTCATTACATAAAACTTTTAATGCTCCTTAAATTAGCTTACGGTAACGGACAGACACACACAACTACATTAACCCTTGCTGCGCATGTGCGCCGAGGGTTAAAAAGGCCCACTGCGAAAAGGGACTTACCGTGATTGAGATTGAAGAGAAAGCTGCACATGTACTTGTCGTAGACTTTCCCTCTCCTGTCTGCCTCTTCTTGCGATATCACCTGGCAGACAAACACTTTTAGTACGAGTTTACGCGTTTTGGCATAAACAGGACAAATCAGCCCAAAATCTCACTATTCAGTACTCTATTGGCTTATTATGAATGTGAATGACCATTTTTCTGTGAAGAAGCGAGTCTTACACACCTCTCCACAATATTCACTGATGAACTCATTCTTCTCTGCCCCCTCCTTGATGAAGATCCCCCAACCGGCCACATCCGACGGAGCCAGCAGGAGGTGTTTCCGATACTCCCTCTGGATCGCCACGTTCTTACAGTTGCAGACCACAGACTTGTCCTCCATGCCTTCTCCTGGCAGAGTGACGGGAGGAGGAAATATTATAGGAAGGAGAAGGGAGAAAGAGGAGGCAGAAATAAGAAAACGAGGGAGGGAGGGAGGGAAAGAGGAAGGAGAGAGGGAGGAGAGAGGGGGGGAAGGAAGGAAAGGAGAGAGAGACAAAGAGGAGGTGCTGTATATAGAAAGAAGAGATAGAACAAAGGCAAGGGGGGCGGTGGTTATAAGGAGAGGTTAACAGGGTCCAAAAACCGGTCATACCAGCTCCACACAGGTTGCACAGGTCAGGGTCGCACTCCCTGACTGCCAGGAAACACGGACAGTGTTTGGTGTTACAGGAGCCGGTCCGACACCGACACCCGGGGAACCTGTTCTGACACTCCAAACTGGTCGCCAGGGAGACAGGACAGCTGTTCAGGACGGACTTGAGGACACAGTGTCACTCACCTGCAGTAGCAGTACTTCTCGCAGAAGTTGCGCGTGCCCACGCAAGGGCAGGAACTGTCGCATGGCTTGCCGGGGTGGAGGCAGGGGGTGTAGTGGTACCGACTGCTGGCCTGTCCCTCCAGCTTTGACTGAATCTTTCTGTGATGATGGGACCACGTTCTGTTGGTGGGGAGAGGGAGACCACCGATAATGAATTGACTTATGTGAGACAGGATCTGTATACCGAAACATGCTAAGGGGCAACTTCTGTCAACTCTTTGCCTGGACCCATCATACCAATACATGTACTTTGGAAATTTCTGCAACTTTTGTCGAAACAAATGAGTTGGCTCCTGTAAGTTGGTCTTAACGCGAATGTTAAATATTGGCGAGCACTGCTCCAAAAATATTCATTCAGATTAGCATGTTTTGAGGTTTGGTTTAACCATTCACTTCTGCAACAAGGTGTATGGTGCAACTAGGACAACTAGAGAGGCTCACTTCACTGACCAGAATAACATTACCTCATGTTCTTTTTCTTCTTCTTGCTGGGTAGCAGCTGCCTCTCTTGGGCCTCTCCGTTGAGGCGCAGTAGCTCGGCGGACACACAGAGTCCATATTTGTACAGTTCCCGACATGTCTTTGTCCTGATCATCTCTAGCCAACGTACAGTAGTTGTGACCAAACAACGGATGAAGCATTCTGAACATTGTCACCTCGGATCCGTTCCAACCATCCGGTATCTCATTCTCGGTCTCCTTTACGACGTTCTCAGACTGTGCCATCGACGTGTTAGCAGAGGTAGTAATAGCTGATTGTTTAGTGGTGACAGTATCGTCAGCTGACGTCTCCCCTTCCCCCTCACAGTCAAGGGCTCCGTCGGTTAGTTTGACGGTAGGGAGGGGAGCAGCTGTCGGTTTTTCAAAGGTCACGGGGTCGGGTGTCTCGGTTCCAGAGTCGCTGGAATTGGGGAATGGAGAATCGGAATCGGACTCGTCGTCGCTGCTACTAAACGAGATGTCGGGAGTGTTTGGGTCCTCCTGAATGGAGGCTGGTCTGAAACCGGAGGTGCCGGGTTTGATGAGAGCAGGGGAAGGTAGGGAAGAGGCGGGGTGGGTGGAGGTTGAAGATGGGACAGCGGAGGGCGGGACGATGACTCCGCCCGGGTGGTGGCGGTGACCCCAGCGACCTAGGCGTGGTCGAGAGACTGCCGTCTTTGGGAGCGTGAGAGTGTGGCATGGGCTTCTGCTACTGACTGAGGAGAGAAAAAAGTTTCATGCTGCATAAGCTTGCTAGCTTCCCACGTTTGGGCTGTGTGTCCAGAGATGGTCTATTCCTAACAAAACTGTCCTGATTTCTTTATCTAAATTTTAATGAGAGCGCTGCCCTTCATGCTACCACTACCACACACGCGTTGCTAAGCCAGTGAAAGCCTACGACACACGTTCGTACCCTTGAATAAACGGGACACACTCACACACACCGCTCGCATCACTCAGTCACGTAACGTCTTACATAGGATGAGCCAGCATTATGCCGACTGACATTTGAGATTTTTACACAGTTTCACTAATTTTGCAATAGAGAGCACTGACTGAGAAGAGATGGAGGAAGCAGTTGGGCCCACAGGGTGTCTTCTTGGGTTGGGCCTCGGGGTGACTGAGATGTGTGGTGGGTGGTGGGGTGGGGTGCCAGCCGTGCAAGAAACAGTCATACTTGTAGCAGCATCGACAGAACAGCGTCTGGTAGGAGTGTAGGGCCTGGGACCGGGACAGTGGAGGTATGTCTGGACTGGTGAGGACGTTCCACTGTAGCCACACACGTGATGACAGTTCAAACTCAGACTCACTCATCGAGGTTTGGGATGGCCTGCGAAGCTCCCCCTCCACTGGTCAACTTCTTGTGTCTCTCCTTCAGCAGAGACGGCCTCTCGTTGACCCCCACCACCTGTGCTATCACTGAGAACGCCTGGTTCGTACGGTCCTCCTATACAGCGAAATGAGGAGGAGAAACGGATTTGTGATAGCAAAAATGCAACAAAAAACTTTCACTAATGCAACCTTTTGCGAAAGCGGTTGGCACGGCAGACTGAAACCAAAGTATTTGTGAAGAAAAAGGTTTACATACTTTTGACGTGACAGCAGGTACATCTCCTGCTTTAGCCGGTCCCCGTGTCATCTTAGGAGGGTTGCAATGGTACCTGAAGGCAGAGAAACACGTAGCTTTAAACTTTAGAGTGCCCTTTATTCAGAGGGTCCCCTTTCGGACGTTTCACTGTATTTTGTCACTATCCAGAAGAAGGTCCTCAAACCTCTTCATGGAGTCCACGAGATTGAGAAGATCGTCGTCCGAAAGAGAACTGCGCGCCTCTTGTTTGGAGTCGTGGATCTTGCCGTCGTAGTTCTTGATCAGCTCGTCTATGAAACTGTCGTCTTTGTCCAACACCTGCCATACAATACACCAGATAACCGTACAACATTCTTCATGAAAAAGCACTAAAGTGCAAACCCTCGGCGAACTGTGCATGTGCGGTACCACTAATGGATGGGCTGGACTGCATTTACTTGTGGTTATCCCGCTAGTAGCTTGCGGAGAGTCTGACACGGGCTAGCTACAGTAGTAGATAGCACGCGGGAGTCGATACACGCCCTTCGTTGTGACTTCTTGTGCCTTCAAGATACACACAGAGAGAGCGGACCCGCTCGAGGTAAGCCTGTTCTAATTAGCATATTGGCTTAGGACTACATAGGTACTGCATAATGTGCTAAAGGATTAATGGGAAAAGTGATGGTATTAGATATACATAGGAAGTGAATACAGACAGACCTCTTCGCCCATGTACGGGATATTGTGGAGTACAGTCTCATCCTCAACCAAGAAATTCTGCTGTGTCGAGCACCACATGTTGTAGCGAGGGAGGGCAGGGATCGCTGGGATTAGGGCCAGAGGAGCCTGAGAAGAGAGAGAGAGAGGGAGATGAAAGAGAGGGAGAAAGAAGAGACAGAGTGGAAGCTTCAGACCGACCTTCACATAGGTGGTCTTGCTGCCAGCGCTGGTAAAACTGACTGACACGGTCCTCAGTGGCTCCATGCCTGCGCAGGGCTCCGGAAACAACGGCTTTACCGCAGGCGGCGGTCTCGCTTCTAGCTCCTTCGCCAGCTGCCGCAGCAACACCCGGTTCTCCAGCATCTCCGAGCGGAGGTCGGAGAGCAGCTTGGCTCGCTTGGCCTGACATATCCGCGTGTACTCCTGCTTCACTCGCTTACGGTACGTCGAATGGGATAGGAACACCTGGGGTGGGGATTATTTGGAAAATCATCCACCGGCTCACGACGCCTCATCAAGAAACTACGTAGATGAGAACTGAATACGAACCTGAGGTTTTTCTTCGTGTTCATCTCCTGATGCTGGGGCGTTAGCACTAGCCATGTCCGCAGCACAGCGTTGTCCGCACTCGACTCGTTGTGCACCACGCACAGCACTGCGCATGCGCATTATGAAACCTGTGCTCTCTGCATGCTCTGATCTGTACGTCAACTTTATATCGTTCAAGTGATCATAAAATTCCACTGTAGACTGACATAATGTGTTTAGAGTCCTAATTTCCATCCGTCACAGTAGCACTGATATTGTCAGTCGCCACACATCGCGTCACACAAGCACGCTAGTACAAGTCCTAGCCTGCTTTTTCACTCTCCCCACTTCTCAATCTCAATCCCTCCCACTCTCCCTATAACACTCTAATCCCCCTCCTCCCTTCTCCCCTCCCTCACTCTCCCCTCCAAACGTCCCTCCCCTGCGACCCTTCTTCCCACCGTTCTTCTCCTTCTTCTCCTTCTCCTTCTTCGTCCTTCTCTTAGACAGCGGCGATCTTTCTTCCCCGACTGCTTGTTCCCCGCATCAGATTTCAGCGAAGACAGAAGTGAGTTGGTGAAAGAGTTGCTGCGTGCTGTCGCTGGGTGGCTAGCGCCACCTGTCGCCTGAGACGATGACAGTGCCACTGCGGCTCCCTCTGGTTTCTGGGTCTCAGCTCCTGCGGGACAGCCTGCAATGACAGAGGATCTCTATGCTTCAGTGGACAATTATTATATATCATGAACAAGGCGACTTCAATTGATAATTGTTGGTCAAAGTACACTTTATTTGGTGTCGATCCCCAATTACCTGGCAAATACACAATATGAGCTGTTGTCAATAATATTACGATGTCTTCGATTACCCAATACCTAAACCTCTTCTATCACCTGTTATTGTGTCTACATAGATAGAGCTGGCATGTACAACAGCTGTAGAGTTCACATACTTGTGTGTGAGATGAGTTTGTTGGATCTGCGAACGCTCTCGGCCCGGGTCTCCTTCCTCTGCTCACGAATCGTCTCTCTCTCCTCCTCCCCGGTGTACTTGAGCTCAATGTACTTCTCCGTTATGAACTCCTGCCGTCCTTCCTCCGTACGAACTGCCTCTGTCAGTCACAGGGGGGGAAGCCAACACATTCTCTCCCTCTCTCTACCACCCATAATCACCATTCATTACACATACACTAAATATTTTGCTCAGATTTACCTGTCCCTGGTGTCTATTGTATGGACGTACACAACAAGAGGATCCTCTCCCCTTTCTTCTACAAACACTACTAAACTGAGTGATGTGTTATAGTTCTCTCCGCAAAAATTTAACATTTTGTGTCTCCCACGAAAACTTGCAACGTACAAAAATTTTGCATCTCCCACGAAAATTTGCAACTTACAAAAATTTTGTGTCTCCCACGAAAACTTGCAACTTACAAAAATTTTGTGTCTCCCACGAAAATTTGCAACTTACAAAAATTTTGTGTCTCTCACACTTTCCCACTCTAATGCTATAATTATGCCTACATATAATATGTACACACACAGTATATACCTCTATCAAAGTCTTCGGGCAGGTTTTTCTCATAGATGCCGTTGGAGTTTTTGTTGCCAAATTCCTTCAGTTTCTCCAGCCATTCCGGCTTGAGTGTGTCTAGAGTCAGAGAGCGAACCTGGGCAGAGGAGATGCACGAATCATTGGAGAGAGGATAGGAAAATGTAGGAGGAGGGAGGGCGAGAAAGAAGAAAGAGGAGAGAGGGAGGGGGAAGTGAGGATGAGGATCAGCGGGAAGGTAAGAGAACACGATGAGAAGGAGAGGAGAGGGAGAGAGAGAGAGAGAGAGGGAGAGAGAGAGAGGGAGAGAGGGAGAGGGTGTGTATATGTACCTGAGAAACGTAGACACCGAGACTTCTGTGAACACCAGAGCATTCTATGCACACCAGAACACCAAGATTGATACTGGAGAAAGAAATGAGAGGGAGAGAGAGAGGGGGGGGGGGAGCCATATCTTACTGCCTGGATCCAATCCAAATACCTGTCCTTACAAAAGGAGCACATATTCTAAACAGCCAAACCTCACAGATACTCCTTGCCTCAAAACCATAGTACGTACCACAGTGCTGTATCCCCACTCCTTCACTAAGTAATGCATGCCGTGGGTCCCCCATACATGGAGTGTTAACCCTCCGGCCCTGGTCTGATGATGGTAGTAACTGACGTCGTACCTGGCCCACTTGGGTTTGGTGTTTCCACAGTCTGCACACGCCTCGTTGCCTGCCACGGCGTACAGCTCCTTTGTCACGTTCACCTTGCTCTTCGTCTTCCGTCTCCTGCACACATCATGACCATACAAGGTGACCACAACGGTACAATAAAGGAAATGTCCTACTCATAATGGCTAGACCAGACACTCCTTAGTGTAGGGGTCGAGAATAGTATGCATGCTCCAAAATCAGGGAATTACGCCATGTTTTGATGCTAACATTATTTCCCTATTATGCTCCACAAAGAGAGAGGTCTTTCTTTATGTATCTGCTAATACTGCACCTTTTCGTCTGAGCTATGGACACCTGTTAAATGTAATACTTTCTGCGTCAGCTCTCACTCGCTCAAACACAACAACGTGATAAAAACACCCTCTGTGTGTGGTGTCTGAAGACGCCTTACGATGTAGTGTTTAAACTGACACGGGAGGGATGGGAGAGGAACTGGAGGGAAGAGAAGTGTGAGTTGAGGAGGAGGTAGGAGCAGACGAGGAGGAGGAGGAGGAGGTAGAGGCGAGATTGGTAAAAGTTCTCTCTTTCTCTGGTGTGCTCGGGCAGTGGAGGGCGTGTGATATCGCATTCTGCAGCACCTCCATCCACTGCTGCATGTCTGCACATGGGAAACGTGCACATCACCATGACCTTCATGCAACACCATCACAGTATATATGTAGTCGAAATTCTTCCACCTCCAAATTACATGTCTCAACAACTTGGTAACGAGGTAGAAAGGCAAGGCAAGGCAAACAAGTCAACTGTATGAACATTAACTTGGACCGATGGCTCCTACAGCTAAGATTCTCCATCTTAGTTCGCAACGTTGTGAGCATGAATGTTTGAACAGACCAACTAAAGCAAATAGCACCCAGACTATCGTTGGCCTGTTTATCTCCAACCACAACAAAAGGAACAACAAAAAGTAAACAAAATTGCTAAATCAAAGCCTAAACAAACTGAACCGCCTGAGATGATTGCTCCAGTTGATATAGCTATAGAAGAGAGTTTTGTGGTGGGAGAACAGAGACCACATGCAGCTCTCAGACTAAAACACCACAGCACAGGTTTACCTTAGGGCACACATGACACCACCATGCTATATATGGAGTACGCACACATTAGCAGTAAACATTCAAGGGGGGAGGGGGGAGGGGGGGGTGTGTTTGCAATTCACAACCACAGAGAAATGTCAGCAGATTCTCGCCCTTGTGCGCTGCATAATTTGGTACCCACAACTACAAAGGGAAAAAATTTCTTTCAGACGGAACCTCTCTCCAAGGACACCTTTGAAATGAGGACACCTCTCTAATATCGTTCCCCAAGAACAGTTCCTTGCGTCCAATTAAAACCCCTGAAATAAGGACACCTCACTAAAAAATATGAACACGTTCTTCTATTGTGTCTGAATTAGAGGGGTTCACTCTCTTTTGCCGTGCCTCAATAAGAGAGGTTCCACTGTAATTGTTACGGACTTGCCTCTGGAGCTCTCGGCCTGGAGGAGAAGAGATCTGATGGGAGATATGACCTTGAAACAGAAATTCCTCTCTGTGTCGGTCACCTGTGCCGGCTTCACACTGCACAGGTTGAGATTGAGGGATATGGGTACTCTGATTTTGGCTGTCGACTGCAGGGGAGAGGGGAGGGGAGGGGAGGGGAGGGGAGGGAGAGGAGGGAGGGAAAGGGAGTGAAGGGAGAGAAGACACAACTAATAAGCTCTATTAGAACGTATTATGGTACCAAGTTTCCAAATTTAAACTGCAATCATGCTGATAATGCACTTTCAGGTGGCAGCTTGGTGAAAGGAATGTGGCAGCGTACAATGCTAAATTTAGAAACATTACTATAATTATAACCTTATGGCCAGGTGCAAGAATGTAATTAAATTATATTGCAATGTGTAAAGAACGTCAAAATTGTACATATGTCAAAGTGAACTAATAGCAGCTGACCTCGGCAGAGACTAGCATGTCTTTCTTGATGCAGAAGAAGAGTCTGGTCCAGTGGGTTCCAAACGTCTTGGTCTCTGCGTACCACAGGTACCCACTCTTTGTCAGGATATCTGGAGAGACATACAGTACATGGTGTGTAGCTCAGTTGGTAGAGTCCTCGTCTAGACTGCAGAGTGCCGTGGGATCGAATCTCACCCAGGACAGTCTCTTAACAGAACTGCCTGGGTGTCTAGTTACTTGTTTGCCTGCCTTGCCTTTCACCTCGTTACCTAAGTGTTGAGACAGGTCATGTACTTTGTAGCATACAAGTACGTAAACGCCATGACACGGTGCATACACATGCACAGCGGAGAATGTCAAAACTGACAGTAGCTGAAAACTTAGGAGGACCTTATGCAAATCTCATGGTTTGAGGACAGGGCAACAAAATTTGATCATTCTCTATGATATTTAGTGCGTGAATATCACATATACAGTGGTTTTCAGTGTGTGTATATAGTGTACATACTTGGTGGTATGGACATCTTTTCGTCGAAGTTGTCCAGCTCTTTCTCCTCCACCGCCACTGACGAGTGCTGCTCTTTGAGGTGTCTCCTGCATTCAGTCATGTGACGGTCACATGAGCTCACATGATGTCAGGTGACACTCACATGACAGTCGACTTGGCCGTGTCCGTGTTAAAGTGGAGATCGTGGGTGTGGAAGTTTGCCAGGTCCTTAGCTCTCACCAATAAAACCTATGACGTCGTGCACAATTCGTCCCCATCATAATCAATACATTTGATGATGTAATGGGTAATTTGTACCTCTCCTAAAAGGCTAGTGGTCTGTGTACGTTGCTGAGCATCATGAAGACTTGCCTTTGACCGAAGTTTCTGTAACAAGATACATACCTCATTCAGAGTAACCAACCTAGCAGCAAATTAATGACATAATTGTACCTCCATAATAGTGTATGTGTTTTCCATATAAGGGCGTACATCGTCAATTGTGACTTGCCCTAGATGGAAGTACGAGAGTTGCGACGTCATGAAATCAACCTGAGAGGGAAATAAGAGCATTACATCGTCAACCCCCACTGAAATGTATGGGGAGAGACAGCTGTGACGTCACCAGTTTCTGCAGAAAGTCTGGGGTCTTTTTGGCGTGGAGATGGTTGAGGTCTATGGCATAGGCACACGCTCCCTTGTGGAGGGCATAGCGGCTGTCAAATAGCTGCAGGGACAGCTGTCAACAGATATCGAAAAAGGAAAGATGTTGGTTCATCGGGCTAGACCATGTCTCAAAATGCATGCTCTTCCGCGCACATTTTAATAAGGTGCTTAATATTAACGTGCCTGGAAAAGCACGTGTGGAGAGAGAGAGAGGATCTGGTCTAGCTTGGTATATAATATACATATAGGTAAGGTGAGAAGGTTGTAGGTTTAAAGCAGTATATAAAAGATTTACATACCTCACTCATTCCGGTAATTTCATGTCTCTTACACTGCAGGTTGGAGAAAAGAGAACGTGCTTATAGCGTGCATTATATCTGGGACTTCTGTTGGGTGTGTCTTTATTGATGTCAAAACTTTTCTCAGGAGCAAAACCAAAACATGCACAAAGCACTGGCCAAAAGTGGTCTTCCTTTCCATAATATACCACTTCCTGGCAGACATACAACACACACACACACACTCACACACCTGACTCAGTTTCTCGACAACATGGAGGGAATCAGCCTTGGCCTTGTGGTAGGTTTTCTGTGTCGTCTTCACCTGCTCCAGTTCGTGGTCTAGGAAATGATGCAGCGGCTGCAACATTCCCAGTCTGGGGACCCACCGGGGAAGAGAAGGAGGTGGGGAGAGAGAGAGGAGAGAGAGAGAGAGAGAGGTAGGTGTTAGGGGGAGTAAGGACGGAGGGTGGTGAGTTTCTAACTTTATCTGTTCAAACATTCTCTCTCTGTTGTCCACAAGTTGTCTGAGACCGGTAGTCATTACTTCAGTCAGACTCTAGTCCAAAAGACACAGAGGTTTATACGTACTTCACTCTTTAGTGGTACGGACTCACTGTTATACTTGGCTCTTCAGTATCAACCTCATGCTTCAGGAAGAATTCAAACTCTGAAATGAGCTCTGAATGAAAAAAAAAAAACAACATCAATCATCATTAACTCGGTACAGTATATAGTAATGTATAAAGCATGTGCCCGTGCTTTGAGAAGGCAACACGCAATTACTGTGAACGGAACACACCTCGACCCACTTGCCAAATCCTCTCCCGGCTTTAAAATCTCAACTTGTTACAGTACATTCGCTGGTACAGGACGGAAGCTGGTTGACTACCACAGCAGAGTTAGCTATAGCAGAAACGCACACGGGACACCTGGGATCCTGACGGAACCAGTAAATTTGACGGGTGAACCTGAATTTAGCATAATGACTACTGCAATTGCCTAAAACACACAGAATAGCTGATAGGGAGAGACAGGCATGGTAACTAGTGCACTAAAGCCGTGAAGCTTAGAAGTCAGATCATGCAGTTCATCTAGCCTACGTATGGGTAGTAAATAAACTGACAACTGCAGAATCCATATCATGTGTTAGTAATAGCTACTCCACTTTCTCCCGCTACCCACCGTTGTAGAGCTGCCTGTCCTTTTGGGCGAGGGCCTCTCTCTCCTCGCACAGGGCGCAGATCTTTCTCATCTGTCGCTCCAGTTGTTGCATCCCTTCCTACGGGTGGAGAAAGACGGAGAGAGACGGAGAAAGGTCACGGGGGTAGCTACTACCTACATGGTGCGCTGACTGACGCTGCGAAAGCTCCAGCAAAGCTACATGCAGCTCGGACATGGTCACATGTGTTGTTCGTGCACACTACCACGCAGGCTGTCCGAACTCGCCTCCATTTTCTCCAGCGAGTTCTTGAACTGGGGGTTGTCCTCGTGACATTTGGACACGTCCAGTAGCTTCATCTCCGGACCCGCACCTCGAACCAATGGCGTAGCAAAGCTCTTTCTTTCTCTAGCTGTGTTTTCCGCTCCTCGCAGATGCGCCCAGTGGGTCTCGGTGTTGTGTCAACAAGGACAAATATCCTGGGGGCGTGGTCTCGTTACTTATGCGCATGCGTAGACCTGGTTCACATGACAAGGTCTCGAGCTCGAAGGACTTCTCTCTCGTTCAGTAGGCGATCGAGACGACAGGGAAGATGGCAGCCCAGAGCCAGGGGATCAAGAAGCTGATGCAGGCAGAGAAGGAGGCCGCTCAAGTCGTGGCCTCAGCGAGAAAGAGTGAGTGACGACATAATCATTCTTAGCCCGCGTGTGTGCGTTCTGAGACTAGGCGTATTGCAGTGTGAATAGTCGCAAACTCCCTCCAAACAGGCCTCTCTTGAGCAATAAGAGGCTCCATACCTTACAGTTTGGAGTGTTGTTGAGAGAATAAAGCAATAGTTGCCAGTTGCCAGTTGAAACCGGGTTGTTTGGCTGATAGAGTGTTGATGTGAGTGGAGAGTTAGCGATTGAAGCATCAATAGCTCCTCTTCTGTTCACACAATGCTGGCCACAAAGAGTGGGACGATGTAGAAGAACAAGCCGACATGGGTGCTCTATAGAAGGACCTCTGTGAGCCTGTCATAGAGAGTGTCTCAGTCAAATAACTGGCTCTCTTTGTACCTCTGGATGAGCATAACCTCACGTGGTGGCTCTCTAAGGTGGCCCCCTAAGATTGTCATTAATTATGTGTGGTTAATATTAACTTGACATTGTTTACGGTTGTCCCTGCAATTATCATAGTATACTGGTGCAGAGAATCACATGAAACTCTGTGGTTGCCCCTGGTAATTATCCCGGTATAATTACGTCTACACACAGAGAAGGCCCAGAGACTCAAGGAAGCAAAGGAAGAGGCGGCAAAGGAAATTGAAGAGTATCGTAAGCAGAGAGAGACCCTGTTCCAGGACAAGCAGCAGAAGTACGCCGGCTCCAAGGACGACTTTGCCCAGTTGATGCAAGAGGACACGCAGAAGAAGATCAAGGAGATCGAGGCACAGGTCGACACCAACAAGGAGGCAGTCATAAAGAGATTGCTGGAACTCGTGAGTGACATAAAGCCAGAACTGCACCAGAACATTCTACTTCAACAGCAGAAGGAAAAGTAGGCGTCAATTTAGTCGCTACATAGTTTTGGCATCTCGGCTTGCTTCATTATAAATAAATTAAAGTGTGTAGAGAATTTTGTAGGGCAACTGCATAAATCATTATTATTATTGTGTATTATTGTAGGTTGTTTGTGTTGCTAGGTAGTCTGTATAATTATGTTCTTTTGTCTCTGTGGGTGATATACATTGGCCCTCTTCACAGCATAATTGTTGAAAGTTGTGTTACGATAATAATATATAAAACACAAACTACTGTTGAAGTGTCAGTGAAGTCAATAGCTATAGCATCGTAGGGTATAGTGTGTTAGGCCTGGACTTGAGGCACTCCAATTCGAGCAGTGCTGGAGCCAAATGTTGTGCCGTACTTGAACTTTTCGCCTGCAAAAAACAAAGTCACATACGTAACACCACACTGCTTACTGTCAGGCAGTGTATATATATATACCTGGTATGTGTCCGGTGTAGTGTGGCATTAGACCGCTGTCACGAGGGTAGACGGTTGCAAGCGCCTTCGCCTTCACTTCAGGACGAAACACGCTCACTGGAGCGTCGGTCGTCTCGCGCATGCGCTTCTCCTCCCCCGCGAGGTCCTGCAGAGCTCGTCTGGTGATGATGGGGTAGCTCTGACCCAAGTACTTCTGGGCCTTGGGCACGAAGCCCGTGTAACCGGACATGAAGTGTTTCTGCGGGTGGTCGTCGGGCATGTAGAACGGAGATATGGAGTGCTGCTTGGCGTAGGGCGGGAGGTAAAAGATGGGCGTAGCTGAGACCGGCTTCAGTGGCGTGGTGTTTTGCGCTCGAGTCGACCGCTCCCGAGTGGCGGGGTCTTCCTGGGATCTGGAGAGCGTCCTCAGCTCCCGGAGCGAGCTCTTGTGGCGCGCTTGGTCCTCCTCGAAGGAAGAGACGGCATAGTGACACGTCTCTGCGTAGCGACAGCCATAATGGTGCATGCGCTTCGGAATGAACCCTGGAAGAGTGAAAAAATGATGATAGAAGCTTCTATGTGATGATCGGCGACTCACCGGTGTAGCCGGGTACCATCTGGGCCACGTATTTCTGATCTCCCAGGCTCCTCTGTCTCTGCTGGTAGACGGGGCTGGAGAAGAAATCCTCTTTGGTTTTGGCGAGTGCCGTGGGTCTCGCCGGCGGCGAGGTGTCGCTCAGCACGGGTCGGGACGAGGAGGGGACCCAAGGGTCCGTCAGAAGCTGGTGCGTGTGGCTCCCAAACGTATGTCCGATCTGGTACTTGAACTGCGGGACATATCCGCAGTACCTGGAGATCGCGCGAATATCAGAACTTTTTTCGTGGGTGAAAGTGTCTTCTTACCCAGGAGTGTGGTAAGGATCTGGAGTCATCAAAGTGGATTTCTTTGACCCAGCCATGCCGCCGATTCTATGTTACCGGTCGTGTGTTAGCGTCCTCGACTCAATCACAGCTCTGCTGCGTCGCAACGAGCCCTGCCCACGTATGACGTAATGCGACGCGGGAAATGCGCATGCGCACATGCTTTCGGACAAAGTTACCGCATGCGCTTAGCTTAAATTTAATTGACATGAAATTTTGCCAACATGAGGCAGCAAAAAAAGGCCTTGTCAGACACACAAACATAGTGATCATACAGTTCTAAGTGATGTGGGAGTGTGACTTGTGACGTGTGAGGGTGGTGCAGCTGGTGCCGGTGGTGACCTGGGAACTGTGGGGTGACTGCTGCTACGTTTGTGCCTGTGCGGACTGGGTCTCTTTCTGGCCGTCGCGAAGCTGCGGGCTCGGAGCTCCGTGAGGTGGCTCTCCAGCTGGTGGGCAACGGCCACTATTGCATCATATTTCTCCTCCGATGCCTTTAGAAACAGAGACAGACTGCATATGATAATAACTATATAACACTGAAGGTTTTTACGAATTGTGTAAAAGAAACTTCACATGAAAATGGTTTTGTGAACGTGGTTGAGTGGTATGTGTGCCATGGTCTATTCGTGATTGAAAAAACACGCGGTGCAGTACTGTGTTCTATATAGGTGAGCAAAGGTGTACTACTATTTCAGATGGCGAAAGAAGTCAAATGACAATATTATACTCGAGGATGTATGTGGTGTGTGGGTGTTAGCTGTACCCTGATCTTTTCCTGGCATCGTCTCTGAACGTGCTGGAGAATCTGTTGCAGTTCCTTCTTCTCCTCCTGTGCCTTCCGTTTCTCTTCTTCCTGTGAACTCAGCATCATTCTGAGCCCCTTTGCCTCCTGCCCTAACTTGTCTCTCTCCCTCTCCACAGCTGAAAGGAAAGGGAGCTTGACTATCCTTGTCCACTTTGCTCGTCTCTTAACTCACCCTCTTTTTCCTCTCTGAGGGAACTGGTGAGTAGAGTCAACTCTTGCCTGGCTGGACCGCGAGCTAGCAGTGACCGCGCCTCCTCTCTTTGCCTCTGGTAGAGCCCCCTGAGTACCAACAACTCTCTCTCGAGGGCGGAAACTTTCTCCCTCAGGGTGTCGTTCTGGGCGAGTCGCGGTTCCACGTCGGCCTGTTCACTCTCCAGAACAAACACCCTCTCTCTCGTCTCCTTTGCCTCCTGAACATATTGAATTATAGTACAGCCACGACAACTCTGAGCAGAGGCTCCCAAAAGGGGATTTTTACATACACGTACTTAGACTGGGGGGTATATAGCTGTACATTTATATGATATGTAAAATTTCACAGGTGATGTAATTTTGAAGGCCCCTTTACTAACTACTCAGACTTATCCTACCCACCAAAACCACTGGTTAGTAGCTGCATTTCTACTTACTTGATTCAGTTTCTGGTTCTCCTGTTGGAGTCTTGCCAGCTCAACAGTCAGTCTGCGGTTCTCAGCCTCCAGTGTCGTGTTCTTGTCTGACAGAGCTCTGTTTTCGTCTCGCAGTCTCTCCCTCCTCTCCCTCCTCCCTCCCTCCCCCGCCTCCCTCCTGGCCTCCTGCAGCTCTTGCTGCAGACACTGCCTCACGAGAGACTCCTCCCAACATTGGTGACGCTGCATGGAAACAAGCACACAATCAAAACAGACACACCACATGATGTGCCAACAGTTCAAGCCATTACTTGATTGGCCTCATTTTTATACCGCACCCCGACACAAAAGCAACACACGATCCCAATGTCGAAATGACACACAACATGGTCAATGGGCCAACAGTTCAATTTGTGCTTCCATTACTGGGTTGGGCCCATTTGATAGTATATACTGTACCAAGAGACTATAATGACAGAACAATTGTAGATGCAAATTGTTCCTGGAACACACATTATACAGGTGCCTAAATGGGAGAGGACCTAGCTTCTAAATGCAACATTTGGTCAGATTCAACACGAATTTTGCCCATGTACAGTCTGCACCCACCCCAAACTTTATGCACCATGACTTAAACTAAAGACCAGCTGTGTACATGTATGTATGTACCAGTCTCTCCAGCTCCTCCCTGACTCTGTGAGTGGTCCTGGCCTGACTCAGCAGCCGGCGACTCCGTCTGTCGTGTTGGAGACACTGGTGCCTCTCAAACAGGAGCTGACTGTGCAGGAGGGCCACCTGGCTCTGCATCTGCCCCAGCTCCTCGCCGTGCGGACACCCACCGAACCAGAACCAGTCAACTCCCTCCAGCTCCGTGAGAGGGATGTCCTGGGGCCTCCCCTCGTGGACTATTTCTCCGTGTTGGATGAGTTTGTCGAGAAGAACCACCGGGGAGGGGGTGTGGTCGTCGTCCCCAACGATTCCTCGGGGTGTGGTCTTTATGTCGCATACCGATACTCTTCTCATCACTAACCCACCGCAGCTGTTTCTTCGCAGAGACGACGACCGTGGCAGAGGGGTCTCCCCTGCCTCATTGGTGTCTAACGATTTGCCGATGTCAGTGAGACGCTGACTGGAGAAGAGACTGGAGTTGGAGAGAGAGCCAACGAGAGTATGTGCACTGTCAACAGTCGAGATTGGATCAGTCACCAGATGAGCACCCGTGAATCCAGCTCTACCAGTCTCCTGTCGGGCCTCAGAGTTAGCTGTGGAGCCTTCGCACCCTCCCTTTCCCCCCTCTCCTCCCTCTTCCTCTGCTTCTGACCCTCTAGCAGAGGTTTTCTGACACAACCGCCCATCGTTCTCCAGGTTCTGTGATTCTGCCAATTCCCGCAGTCTCTCCCTCACCTTGTGCACCGTGTGCGTCGCAGAGTCCGAATGAGAGGCTCGTCGTCGACCCACTCTCCCCTCCTCCCCCTGCCCCCTACCACCGTCCCCAGGAAAGGAAGCCGGGAGCCGAGGTTCTGCTGTGACACTGTGAGGCATTTCGGTTGTCGTTGACTCGATTGTGTCCTCGTTTTCCTCCTCCACCTCTCCATCTTCCCGGGATTCACCGCCCGGAGAGGTGTAGACCACCTCTCCGCTTCCCAGGAGTAGCTCCTCACCGGCTTCAGTCCCCACCTCCTCCTCCACACCCCTCACACCCTCACCAGACCCCGCCCCCTCTGAAATCCCCCTCCGTGCAGCCGAGGAAGGACCGACAAACAAATCAGACGAAGAAACCTCAGTAAATGGCTCTTCTTCACCGTTGTGATCCCCCGATGAGTTTTTCCTGGAAAATAAGCTAAAAAACTTATCGAATCTGTTTCTGAGTGACTCCGATTTTTGTCTGCTAACTTCGACACTCCTACCGGAAGTCGGCGACGAATACAGCGATTTCGAGAGCCTATTACTGCTGCTAACGAAGGGGTCTCCCCCGTCAAGCAAGTCGGGGAGCTGTTGTGAGGATTGCCTGGTGGTAGAGCGCGAGGAAGACGGCGTGTTTTGACGTGACGGAGGTTCGCTTCGCAGCGACGCCGTGGGCGAGTAGTTCATGTAGGTGAACGTGGGTGCTGTCATTGGTCGGGGGGTGTGGTGGGCGGTGCCAGATCTGCTGGTGGAGGCGGAGTTTTCGGGGGAGGGTGTGGCAATGTTTGAGTGGACTGTGTTTATCCCGCTGTGCTGACGAGAGGCAGATAGAGAAGAATCGAACATTGTCGACGGACTCCACATTGCGTCTTTCCCAGGCACTACACTCATTGGATTACCAGTCACATCGGCAGACGGGACTGCCCCATCCATATTTGGGGCATCCCGAAGTGACCCGTTCTTTCCGGCGGCACTCTGCAGCACCAGTGACTGTTGTCTGCGTGTGTTTCTCGGGCTGACGCCCTTCACGGGGGAGGGGGTACCCCCTGAGGCGAAACAGCTGGAGTGTCGACTGTGCCGCGGTCCCGAGCTAGCGGACGAGTCCGAGAGAGGGGGGAGGGTGTGAGGGTTGGGAAGTGGGGGAGGGAAGATTCTGAGACTGTTGGTGAGTTGATGCGACAGACTCTCATCTTGTTGGTTGGCCAACGAGAAGAACTCAGTGGCGAGAGTGGTGGGCTCCCAGCTGGGGACGGCGGCTGGCCGCACCGCAATAGACGAAGTGAGGTCACCACCTGCGTAACAATCGTGAAAAACAACCAATTGTTACTAAAACCCATTCCTCCGAAACAGGAAGAACCCGGCCATGAAAATATGTCACCTCAACAGCTACATATCAAAGGCCAAAAGGATACTACCAACATGTATAACTATGCAGGTTCCTTTGAGTCTCATGCTCAGAGCACTAGTTGCTCAATATCTTAGTGCATGGATCAGCATAATCACATGAGGGGTGGCACTGGATTAAAGGAAAGCAGAGTGCTTCGGTGTGCAGTACACGCAGAAAGGTCACAGACTTCCACCTACACCTAACACTAGATCATGTGATTCAGCACATCTCTCAAATGGGGGAATATGTGAAGACCTTGGCTGCCTGCCTATATATGTAGCTATACAAGCTGTAGTAGGAGACTGGTGAGTGAGATCACAGCACTGACCTTTCTGCTCCTCCTGTAGAGGACAGGCAATGGAGAGATCTAGACACATGGTGAGACTGAGAGTAGCTATCTCATCGGGCTCCATGGATCTCCACCTGACAGGGAGGGAGTGGAGAAGAAAGTCAGAGGAAGAGGTAAGAGAGAAAGAGGGAGTAGGTGAGAAAGGAAAAGAGGAGAGGGCGAGAGAAGGAGGTAAGATAAAAAAGAGAGGGAGAGAGATGGTGGAATAGCAACTCCATGTGTGTGTGTGTGAGAAGGGTGGGTATAGAAGGTGTCTCACTTGTCTCCCTGTGATTCAATGGTGTCAGAGTCCATCACGAGGCCAGGGTGGAACCGGACAAAGTTGAACAGAGGCTGCAACAAGGAGCAGCATTCTTACTATCAGTAGACAGTCACGGGGAATGTACAGTCACGGTACAAAACATGGAATGTACTGGATCAACTATTTTTACTTGTCCATACATTGCGACATACATATTTTAGCATGATGCACAATCGTGTTAGGGCATTACAGCTGTCAAACAAAATCACTGGAATAGGCAAAAAACCACACGTAGTAATTGCACGCAAATGATCCTCAAATTAACCCTCAGACTACAAGCAACGAATTAACTAATGATGTGGTCAACAGGATTATCATAGGAAATCAACTTGAATGAATATGGTCCAAAATTCCCACAGATATAATCATCACAATTGCATCAATCAATCAACCAATCAGGAAACCCACCCCTTACATTTCTCATTGATGCTAGGTCTGCCAACCCTACACGTGACTATGCAAACATACTGACTACATTTCCAGTCCTGTGGACCAACTACTATATATACCTATACACCACATGCACAGCGTAATGTGAAAACCTACCCATACTTGAACCTATATTACATACGTCCTTTGCAAAGTTTCGCAAAAAGTATATACACCCAAAATTTCACAAATTTTGTGGTTTGACAGCAAATTTTTTTTCGAAGAACGTTTGCCACTGATTACGTAATATTACGTCTGCAACTGCCGCAACTCACAGCGATGAACTGATAGAAGTTGCCCGTCTCTCCCGTGGGGCCGTAGCGACCTCGCAGGAACGTGAAAAAATTGCACGGAAACAGAGCGTAGAGTTGCAGGAAGAGATAGTAGACGGCCACGTCGAGGTGAAGGTACAGCGGTTTCGGCATGAGCCCTGCAATCAGGGAGTAGCAGGTTTGGTTTATACGTGGTTCCAAGGCTTCGAATAAAAATAAAATGTGTTTTGTACAGATTCGTCTGCATGCCAATAACAGAATCAGTAGAAATGAAAGGCACGGCTTCTGGTAATGAGGTAAGTAGTACCATAATTAGCCCTCCAATCAAAGGGAATCAGATTTTGTGGGGTAGAAGCAGTTTTGTGCGACTATTACAGTGCTTCCTTTTGTTAGAACCACTGCAACTCAGCATTTTACAAACGGTTGGCACCATCTGACATCTATAACATACATCCATGTGTGTGTGTGTGTGTGTGTGTGTGTGTGTGTGTGTGTGTTACTAACTGAGTCTGCCAGTTGCTCTGACGGTGGCTAGGTCAGCAAAGATTTGAAAGATGTCGGGGAGATGGCGAGAGAGGTGGCAAGGGGCAAGGGGGAGGATGGCAGCTAGGACCAGTAGACCACTGGTGAGCACTAGAATATCGTGGCTCATCTGTTAGAGGGGGAGGAGGAGGAGGAGGAGGAGAGGAGAAGAGGGAGGAAAGGGAGAGAGAGAAGACCAGGGTGAGTAAGGGACAAGGCGAAGGAAATAAAAAGGAAGAGAATGGGAAGAAGGGAGAGAAAGATTCAGGTGTTACGATGGCACTACATTGTAAGTGCACAGTCCAACCTTGAGGCAGTGGAGTATGCTGGTGAATAGAGAATGCTGCACTATCTTGTACAACCAGCTAGTCTGAAAGAGAAAGATGAGTGAGAGAGAGAAACGAAGTGGCTTTACTTAGTGGGTCAATTGTATTCACGATCACCTGGACAAGGTTCGCTAGCTATGGTAGTGGCGTATTCAATGGACCCTCAATTTGCAACTTGCAGAGATGTCATTCTGCCCTGCAGCACTGTTTCTGAACAACAGTGCCCACAAGAACACAGCTGAAGGTAGCTTATGTAGGTACACTTAGGTACCTTAGGAGCAAAATGCCTCACTTGTATTATAGCTACATAGTTATACACCCAGACTGACTGACAAGTAGCTAAAACAAGTACAAGTGGAGGATGTGCCAACCTGTTTGTTAAGGCTGTGTGCCAGCAGCCGCAGCACCGGGAGACGGAGCGGGACCTTACTGTGCATGCAGTCGTTCAGCTTGGCGAAGAAATCCTGCAGCAGAAGAAAAAAAACAGGAGACGGAAAGGGGAGAGGGAGAAAGCAAGAAAACAAAAAGTCAGCAAGAAGAAGGACAGGGAAAAGAGAAAGAAGTAGAGGGAAGAGATGCAAGAGAGAGGAGAGAAGGGACACAGGAAGAGAAAAAAAAAGAGAAGCAGGGAGAAGACCCCAAACAAGCAAGAGGAAGACAGAAGAAGACACATCCGGCAGAGATAGAGGGAAGAGCATGACAAACAGACTACAGGAAAAAGAAAAGAAGAAGCAACAGGGGAAGGCAACAGGGACACAGAAAAAGGCAGAGGAGAGAGAGGAAGAACCAGAAGAAAGCAAAGAGCACGCGCAGGGCAAGAAAAAAAAAAAAACGAAAAGGAAAGGCAGAGGAGATGCAGACAGCGGAGGTGGAAAAGCAAGAGACAAAAAGAAAGACAAGGGAGCAAGAGCGAGGGAGGGAAAAAGAGCAGGGCAAGGGCAAGAGGCAGGAGAGAGGCAAGCAGTAAGGAGGAAAGAAAAAACAGAAGAGGGGGGCAGGAAAAAAGCAAGAAGAGGAGAAAAAAGAGAGCAAGGAGAACGAAAGACAGGAGAAAGAGGGCAGGAAGAACAGGGAGAAGGAAGGAGAAAAAAAGGAGGAGGAGGGACGAAAGAGGGAAAAAGAAAAAAAAAGAGAAACAGACAGTAAGAAAGAGGAAAGAGAGAGGGCAGCAGAGAAAAAGGAGGTAGGAGTATGGAAAAAGGAAAGGACAGAGGAAGGAAAAAAGGAACAGGGAAAAGTAGGAAGAAGCAGGGCCAGGGAAGGAGAGAACGACAAGTAGCAAGAGAAAAACAGGCAAGGAGGGGCAGTAGGGAAGAAGCAGGAGAGTAGAGGGAGAGAACAGGGATCACACAGGAGAAAAAAAGGAGACAGGGAGGGGAAAGCAGGGAGGCAAAAGAAAAGGAGAAGAGGAGAAAAAAGCAGAGAGGATAAGGAAAGGGAGGGGAGAACAAAGAGGAAAAAACAGGGAAGAAGAGAACAAGGAAAAACAACAGAAAAGAGGGCAGAGGGAAGAGAAGAACAGGAGCAGAGAAGGGGAGAGGGAAAAAAAAAGGAGTGCAAAGAGGGAGAGCAAGAGGCAGCAGCAGCAAAGGGGAAAGAAGAGCAGTAGCAGAGGGAACAGCAGGAGGGCAAGGACAGGCAGGCAGGAGAGGATCAGGAAAAAAGAGGAGGGGAAGAGAAGGGAATCGGGGAGCGAGCAGAGAGCAGGCAGCCCAGCAAGGAGGGGAGGAGACGAGGGAACCCAAGAGAGGCAGCAGGAGAAGAGGGGGGAAAGAAGGATGGAAAAAAAACCAGCAGACGACAATAAAAGAGCACAAGCACCAGGGAATCAAGGCAAGGGAAGGAGGAGAGAGGGTAGGTAGGAGAGAAAGAAAGGAAAAAAACAAAAAGGGGGAGACAGACCAGAGGAGAGGTGGGGGACACAGGAGCAGAGGAGAGAGGGGGCACAGGCAGAAGAGGGGCACAGCGTAGGCAGGAAAAGCAAGCAGAGAGCAGACAAAAGGAGAGCAGTAAGGCAAGAAGCAAGGCAGGAAGGAGTCAAGAAGAAAGCAAGGAGGTAAGGAGAGCCAGGCAGGAGAGAGGAGGGGGAGAGATTAGAGTGAAAAGAAGGGGGAGAGACAGACAGCAGGGGAGGAAAAGGAGAAAGAGAAAAGGAGGGGCAGATAGGAGACAGCAGAAGGGAGAGAAGAGTTAGGGCAGCAAGCAGGGAATAGAATAGAAAAAGGACACACGAGGAAGACAAAAAGAAAGGGGGCAAGGAGCAGTAAAGAATAGAGAGGAGGAGGAGAGAGGTAAAGAGAGGAGTAGAAAGGAAGACACAGAGAAAAAAAAAAGAAGAGGAGCAGAAGAAAAGAAGAAAGTAGACACAGAGCAGCAGGACAAGAAAAGAGAAAAGGAGCATAGGAGGATGCAGAGGCAAGAGGCAGAGGAAAAAACACTGATTATAAAAACACACTACGTTTTTTTTTAATTATACACAACAAGAGTAAGTATAGCTATACCCCTCTCACTGGCTCTCCCCCGTGTCCTACCTGTGACTGGACGTCTTTCAAAGACGACAGGACTCTCAGAGCTCGCGGGGAACCGCTGGCTATGAAGTAGTCCACCAGTTCACCGAGCAACTGAGGCTCCCGCGAGCGTCCAAGTCGTTTCTGGAGCCTCCCCACGGCCTTGGCCGACTCCTTTGTGTCCACTGACTCTAGTCTCTTGACCAACTCTTCCATGCTTCGAGAGAGAAACGTGTGGTGGTCTATCTCTTCTCGGCTTCGGCTCGAGAGCCTAAAAAGCGCGCTGGCGCGCCTTTCGCGGGGACCTTCTTCGCGGGAGGTTGGAATCTGCTGACTCGGCAATTTTTCATGCGCGTGTGCGTCCGTTTATCCCCGCATTTATGCCAGTAGTCTTAAACCTCGCTTCCGTATACCTTCATATGTAGGTGGCACAGACTCTCCGTATACTACCACATGTGGTAGAGGAGGAAAGATGTCTGTTCCCAGCGACAGGGAGCGGATGCTGCGTCTGGAGACGCGTGCCAAGGAGGCTGACGTTACTCTCAGGCAACTCAAGAGTTATGTCCAGCTACTGAAGCAGAAAGCAGGTTCTCTTACAACTTCTTCACTACACGATTCTTGGTTGTTCTGTTATAATGCAGGTAGTCCCCAAGCAGCTGCTCAGGAGGTGGGGTTAAGTGTTTGCACATCATGGTTTGTCCATTCTGTTGTTCTGCGTGCATGTGCAGGCAGAGTGCAAGAAGGTTGAGGCAGACAACGGACGACTCTGCCACCAAGTGACGCAACTGAAGCAGAGGCTGGTGGAACTTGAAGTCAGGAACGGAAGTAAGTTGAGAACTAGAACTCTCACACACTGTCTTCTGTCTTCCCAGTGAGATTCTGGTAACTGTTGAAAAATTACATACGTCAACGAAATGAAACTACAACCATTGCAACGCTTTTTCAAGAGCTATGTCCTGGGTGGGATTTGAACCCATGACACTCTAGGCAGATAACTCTACCCAATCATACATCTTTCATGTACTCTTGTTTTAAACAGTTGAGCAGGTGCCGAGCCCAAAGCGTGTTCCTCTACTGTCTAAAGCTCAGCCAGCCTCTCCTCCAGCTGCTAATGGAGTCTCCCCACCTCCACCAGTTACTACCAAGTCGCCCGAAGCACCTGTGAAGGGCCCGGCTAAAGAGAAGAAGGGTGGAGAGGGGGAGGGTAAGAAGAAGGGAGGGGAAGGAGAGGCGAGGGGGAAGAAAGAGAAGAAGACAGGAGAAGGGGGAGGAGCCAGTGCTGCTGTTGACGTCTCTCGACTAGATATGAGGATTGGTCGGATCGTGTCTGTAGAGCGACATCCCGATGCTGACACACTCTATGTCGAACAGAGTAAGCACCTGTTTAAAACTATCGTTTTACTCCGTGATATTGAGTTCGATAAACACACCTCTACGTTCAGAGATACTAGGTCGTCTGTCTATCTCATGTCATATGCACCAATAAGAAATCTGACTGTGATCTCTGGTATTGTCATAGTTGATGTGGGGGAGGAGAAACCGAGGACGGTGTGCAGTGGACTAGTGGCCCATGTCGCCATGGACAGCATGAACAGCCGTCTTGTTGTCGTCCTTTGTAACCTGAAACCAGTCAAGTGAGATATCTTCCTCCTCCTCTTTCTCTCTCTTTTTTTCTCTCTTTCCTCTCTTGGGTCTTGGGACTAGCTGTGGCTTACTAATTATCACAGTTCCTTTGTCACTTCTACAGTGCAAACCCTCTCTAAGGACACCCCTGAACCCCTCTCTAAAAAAGACACCTTGACTAACTTCACTAGTTGACACTTTCATTTCACTGCTGTTGTATTTGTTATTGCGTAGGATGCGTGGTGTGGTCTCTGAGGCGATGGTCATGTGTGCCAGTTCACCGGAGAACGTCGAGATCCTAGACCCTCCCGAGGACTGTGTGCCTGGGGATCGGGTCACATTTCAAGGCTACACAGGTGTGCGTATATAATATTATACTGGAACATCAGGATTGAAATGAGAGCACCTCTCTAAAAATGTTTCCACCAAACAGTTATCCATGCAATTCGAACCCCTGAAATATGGTAGCCTTACTAATATGGACACTTTCTTCTGCCCCGTTGGTGTCCGGATTGGGGGACCTCTGCTGTATCGGTTTTTCGTGTTCTGCTGTTAGGTCCACCAGATGCACAGCTTAATCCAAAGAAAAAGGTGTTTGAGCAGGTGCAGCCCAACTTTCTGGTTAACGAGGAGGGCGTGGCTACATACCGGGGAATCCCCTTTGCCGTGGATGGTAAGGGTGTGTGTCGCGCGGCAACCATGAGGGGGACTGGCATTAAATAACTAATATTCTTTTTATGTGTTCTTGTAAAATTTGATGATGAATGTGAGCATATCATTCTTCAACAGTAAAATGATCGATGACTAGTTATGCATTATGAAATCCAAACGGGTAGTGGATGTGCCTCAGTATTAAAAACCCATCTATCAAGTGGTAAGAGGTGGTCGTCGTCTGCAAACAACAGAAACAAGTACTTGAGCGTCTCTGCGAGAAAAAAGCTCTCCATTTTGTTGGTCTTTTTCGGGACGGGGGAATTGACGTTCCTGAGGGTGGTGTAGCCTCCACTGCGCACTTGACAGTGCTTCTTCAAGGCCTGCAGGATCTCCCAACCCCACTCCTGGTAGACAGAGTCCCTCGTAACACGGTGGAGTACGAACAGTGATTCCACTGTCTCTGGTCTCAACATGTAGACAGGTGTCTATATAATTAGGGGAAACAGAGAATTTTAATACAGGTACAAATGAGAGGTCAGGCGGAGTTGTGTGTACGTGTAGGAAACTCAAAAAAAATACCGTAGCCCTTTTTCAGAGGTTGAACATTTACCATTTGCACCTGAATGGAGAGGTGTTGTATTATTATGCCAAGTGTCAACTTTAATACAGACATGTGACTATTTGGCATAATAATTATGATTATACGGTAGCTGGACTTCAGTGCTATCACCATGAAAAGTATATTTATAGCATACTATGTAGCCATGACTTCTTTGCAATCGCAAGGGACCATAAAGTATAGTCACTAACAGTGAGTGTGTATGCAGCAGGGCTGATTTTTTAATGTGGCAGTATATAATAGTGTGGGCTTCTGCAATCGCAAGAGACCATAAAGTTGAGTGTATGCAGCAGGGCTGTTTTTTTTATATACTTACAACAGAATTAAAGTCGGTTCCGGAGAGTGGATGAGTGTAGAAGATAACTTCTTCGGGACTGAGACCGGAGGGTGACTGGTGGTAGAGCTGGTAACAGGTGTGCGTGAGGTTCCTGGCCACGTCCAGGTGGGACTTGGGGAACCCGTGGAGGTACCCGAGGGCTAGCATACCCGGGAGAAAGCAGGAGAGGTGATCCATGGACGATCGGAAGTCAGTTCTATCAGGGGAGTAGAGTTTTGCCGGGAAAGCCATGTGGTTTGGACGAGAGTACTTTATCAATTTTGAGATGATTGCATTTGCAGCTCTCTCGTACCACTCTCTTATCCTGTGCAAATATGGAATCAGGTGATACATAGTATAGCACTTTCATTGTTTGGCCAACTGTTGTACTAACAAATCAACGTACTTTTCCTCATTCTTTCCACTCTGGACCCACTGCTTGATGAGGTACTCGTAGTAGCTGTCGGTCCTGGCCCCCACGTTCATCTCCGTGGGTTTGGGAACTCCGGACTCTATATAGACTTCTTGGGTGGCAATAGCACTGGTCATGTGGGACTGGACCACATCCAGAGCCCTGTCAGCTGCAGTCTGATATTTGCTGTCTCCGGTCGAGTGAGACAAGTCCCTCATCTCCAACTGGAGACTGCCAAGCTCAGCAATGCAGGCCACTTTAGCAGTTTTCTTGGGCCAGTCCTGGTTGAGTACCACTGTCCCATAGGGAATACCGGTGGGTGTCTTGAAAGCCGGCAAGAATCTGTCTCCCAGCTCAACCTAACACATAGAATGCTATTAGTACATTTTCTTGTCAAAACACTTAACACCTTCTAGGAGCTCCCGTACCCAACAAAAACCTACCGCTTTCTCAAGGAAAATGGCGTCTTTCGAGAGATGGTAAGCAGCCAGTAGACCGCCAAGAACTCTGATGTTTGTCTCAAACAAACTGACTTCTCTGTGGTTCCCTGCAATATCCAGACTCTGTGCCACCCAGTCTCTGGCCTCTTGAAACTCCTCGGTCAGTCCCATTAGCCACAAGGTGTCCAGGGAGTCGATGATAGTCAGCCCCATCCCGTAGGATGTGGTTCCCTCCTTGGTGAGTGGCAGAAGCTCATCTTTGCCCCAGGCAAACTGGGTGTAGCCCTTCCAGGCGTGTCTGAACATCTCCACAACTGCTTGTTGCCTTTCAGTGAGCCTTTGTGTCAGCCCACTGCTGTTTGCAGCCTGTTCTCCACCATTACTCCCTCGAGCGAGGCGGTAATCACCACGTATGTTCTCAATGTTTCTACTATCAGGCTCCTCTGCCTCCAGATGTTGGGACGGCCCCGGCCCGTCTATGGCTAAATTATCTTTGCCATCGTACCTGACCGCCTGTGCCTGGAGGGCGTTGCTACCTTGTAGTGAGGGCCTCAGGAACGGAAGGAGCAGCACGCAGCCAACCACCACCGCCGCTAGGATGGCGGCCCTTGCCCATCTCTTCACACACACAGAGGGGAGGGAGCGAATTGTGATCAGATCTAGGATCTGTAGACCACTCACCTGCATAGCGCGTGCAAGCGATCCTCTCCGCAGGCTTCACCGGTGCTTGTGCGATCTCAAATGTAGTGACGGAGCACATGAGCAGCTATCTATACCACGCCGCGAGAAGCTACACCCAGCTTCTCGCAATTTTCATCTAATGGGCACGCATGCGCAATTTCCATCAACTAAGGCAAACTGATCATTTTTCCATGCTGGCCATAATTATACATAGTTCAATTTGTCTCAATCTCAGGCAGCCTCTTGCTGCAGTTTGCGCAGGTAGGCTTCCTTCTTCTGCCTCACTCTGTCCCTGCGCTGCTTCAGAGTCAGCTTCTTTCTGTTCCACCTGCAGCCAGTCACAGTATAGACACATTGCAAAGTACACCGTGGAAACCACTATCTAAGGACGCCCCTAAAACAAGGCCACATCTGATCCCCCCTTCAATTCAAGGACACTTTCTTCTGTCCCATTGGTGTCTGGATTTGAGGTGTTCAACGTCAGTCGGCCACTTTACCTCTTCTTCTTGATGTCTTCTCGCGGTGCCTTCTTTGTGAACGAGGGGTCCTCCCTGATCTTAGCATGAGCATCCTTGTACATCTGCTCCAACTGAAAAGGACACAGAACACAGATAAATCGAGCACCCCAACATACAATGCCTATAATTATAGGCATCACAATGTAATACTCAGAGACACCCCTATACACTAATGTACCAACCAATACATTAGGACTCATGCTCACCCCATCAGCAGTGACGCCCTCTTTGATGAACCTTGCGAAGTGTGTCTTGTACTTCTCTTCGTCCTCCTCCATGAGATGTTTCATGTAGTCGGCCACGTGACCTCCGTAGAGGTAGTGGCGGAGGGTCTCTGGACTGTGCTGCTGACTGTCGCTGTCATAACCTATCAGTCGCTTCATGCTAGGGGGGAGGTCGAGGGTGCAAGGAAGAGAGGGAGGGGATAGAGATCAAGGAAAGAGCCGTTACACAACTCAGTTCTGTTGATCTACTTACTAGTGTTCATTTCAGAACACCGTTAAGAGAATGAGAAGGGTGAGACAGGGAAAGAAGGGAGAGTAGATAAAAAGTTTACAAAACACTGGATAATGAGCCTCAGAGATCTTGGTGGAGTTGTCTCATCACACACGGTGTGTCAAGAGTAGCAACTATTGGTATCATCACAAGCCCTCTCTCCCTCCACTGACAAACCCCCCACCCCATAGCTCACTTGTGGGGTACTTCAAGTCCTCCGTCAACGGCTCCCTTCATGACAGCAAACACCCGGTTCCCGGTGGTAGTGCGGGTGAGACCGACGTCCAGGAAACAACGGAACGGACGGTGGCCACCCCCCATTGCTTCCACATTGTACTCCTCCCCGGTTGCCTCAGAAACACCTTCGTACTTGTCGCCGAGACCAAACTTGGTCAGTATCTGTGGAGAAAGGTTTACTGTTATATACACACGTGTCGACTACTGGTTGGCGTACTCTTCTGGCAAGGAGCAGTCCCCGTGCAGTAAGCAGCGGCGTAGTTGGTGTGTCCGACTTTCACTCCGTAGCGCGGAAGCTCGTGTGCATACGCAGCAGCTAGGATCTTGTCGCCCTCGATGCGAGCGTACGCCACCTGAACAAGAAGTGAAGGCGTACAGTTGAATAAAGCACACGACGAGACTTCGACTAACCTGTGCAATAATGTCGGTGTTGGTGAAGCGAACGATGAGCCTGTTCTTTGGCGTGTTGTATTTGTTCTTGTCTTGAATCACGAGACGTTTGCGGGCATAGTAGTCCGTCTTCCCCTCCCGCCTCCGCTTGAACTTGACCTGGTAACGCCTGAAGTACGCCCTGTTCTTGACCACTTTCACGAACGGCTGTAAAACGGTATAGACGTCTTCCGCAAACTTCGGCTAGCACGTATAGCAAAATACCCCCGCTCTGGGTGGTTTGGGCATGCCTCACCATTGCAGCGGTCTCTGATAGGGTTAGCTCAACCAGATACAGAAGCGCTACTTTCCCCTCTTCGACGACCACCACGTGTGTGCATGAGGCAGCCAAAAGAGAATGGAGAACACTGCGCATGCGTGTAAAACCTCGCGGTGCGCGTCATTTAGAGATAGTAACCCAACCCAACCCACTTTTCTGCGAAGGAGAGATGACGATTTATAACCTCTACATATTCGACAGAAATTGCTCCTGTCTTTACTACAAGGAGTGGACGAGGCAGAAAGAAGCCGGAATTCCTCGAGAAGAAGAGTTCAAGCTTATGTACGGAATGATATTCTCCCTCAAATCCCTCATCTCTCGACTCTCGATCATCAGCGCCAAGGAGGGCCTCGTCGGTTACACGGCCAGCAACTACAAACTCCACTACTTTGAGACGCCGACGGGGTTCAAGTTCGTCATGAACACAGACACTAGCGTCGGAAACGTCCAAGACGTTCTGCGCCATATATACGCACGGATATTCGTCGAGTACGTCGTACGAAACCCGGTGGCGCGGCCTGGAGAGCACGTAGACAGCGAACTGTTTGCAGCAAAATTGGACGATTATATACAGGACCTGTCCTTCAAATGATACAGTTTTTATCCTCACCGACGCGACTAGTACGTTACGCGGCGCCAGTACGCATGCGCGGTAATGTCACGTGTGAGCCAAGAAAGTCAGTGAATGCTGGTGAGAAGGGGGTTACTATTGGCAGGGAGGGCAAGGCCGTGTAGTCAGTCAGTGTTCTCCCGGACTGGTACTGTTGAATGGGGTCACGAGCACAGACCCAGACTGGTGGTGGACTGCGGCCTTGGTCACCTCATGACTCACGAACGTGTATGTTCAACACATATCCTCATCTTCCCAAAGACTATTCATCTCTCCGTCTGAATATTAGATTTACTTCTCTGACTGCAGGAGTTGAAGTCACTGGCAGAGCAGATCAGACTGCTATACTTTGAGAACCTGAGTGCCCCCAGACCATTCCAGCTCTACCTGACTGGACTGGGGACACAGAGCAAGCTACACCAGACTCTGACCAATAACATCCCAAATTTCAACAGTTACCAGGCAATGATTGGCCCTTATAATAAACGTCCACACTAAAACCAAACATATCTTGCGCAACATGTTGGAAAAGAGATAAAGTTGTGCAGTGTATGTTAGCCTCAAAACGATTCACTCTCTAATGTAGCTAGAGCTAACCGGCAAGCTCTGGGACCTCACACATTACGTCAAACTCCCACTCTATAGCCCTTCTCACAGCAACTACTGATTTTTGTAGCTGCCTGCAGATCAACAATCTCTTTTTTTCTAACACACTCTTTAGATGGAGGTCACTGAAAGAGCTCATGATAGCCTGTTCAGTCCTCGAGACATTGTCTACCTATCTCCAGACTCTGAACACGGTGACCTAGAGTCTTACCTACTATATCGAATGCAATCCAATCTTTAGGATTGTCACATTAACATTACAGTAATATAAGTGAAGTACAGGTCACGTACAGTGTATGGAAAATTCGAACGGTCGTGCTTCTGCTGTGTGTTTCAATAGATTTAGAGGAAGTTGACAGGTGCAAGGTGTACGTCGTTGGCGGAATCGTGGACCGCTCATCACCCAGCAAGGTACATAACAACAACAAAAATGCTCTTGTGACTGTGTGCAGTGGCGGGTGGTGTGTACACAGTTCAACACCTCATCTTCCGCAGAATCTGACACTGCACAGAGCCAGAGTGGCTGGGCTGGAGACAGCTCGTCTCCCCATCTCTAGGTTCATGGAGTTCACCAAACCTTCACCCCACAACCTCAATCTCCCTATCAACGTTGGTAATTTAAAAAATCCTCTCCTTCTCTCTCAGCTTATACTATAAGCTTTGCTTTGAGTGTTCATTTTTGTAGGTTGAACTGTTTATCTACTGCCGCTCTCTATTGCACAGTGACAAGCATGCTGCTGGATGTGTACAGAGGTCACGAGTGGCCTCACGTTCTCCAGACACACATGCCCAAACGGAAAGGCTACAGGATCAAACCAGCACTCTCTTACACTCCAGATAGAGTTCATGAACAAACCCCCTAAAGCATGGTCTATCTGTCACCAAGGTATATACACTAGAATCTTGCCTCCTATACTCCAGATAGAGTTCATGAACAAACCCCCTAAAGCATGGTCTATCTGTCACCAAGGTATATACACTAGAATCTTGCCTCCTATACTCCAGATAGAGTTCATGAACAAACCCCCTAAAGCATGGTCTATCTGTCACCAAGGTATATACACTAGAAGCTTGCCTCCTATACTCCAGATAGAGTTCATGAACAAACCCCCTAAAGCATGGTCTATCTGTCACCAAGGTATATACACTAGAATCTTGCCTCCTATACTCCAGATAGAGTTCATGAACAAACCCCCTAAAGCATGGTCTATCTGTCACCAAGGTATATACACTAGAAGCTTGCCTCCTATACTCCAGATAGAGTTCATGAACCACAACCCCCTAAAGCATGGTCTATCTGTCACCAAGGTATATACACTAGAATCTTGCCTCCTATACTCCAGATAGAGTTCATGAAACAAACCCCCTAAAGCATGGTCTATCTGTCACCAAGGTATATACACTAGAAGTCTTGCCTCCTATACTCCAGATAGAGTTCATGAACAAACCCCCTAAAGCATGGTCTATCTGTCACCAAGGTATATACACTAGAATCTTGCCTCCTATACTCAGATAGAGTTCATGAACAAACCCCCTAAAGCATGGTCTATCTGTCACCAAGGTATATACACTAGAATCTTGCCTCCTATACTCCAGATAGAGTTCATGAACAAACCCCCTAAAGCATGGTCTATCTGTCACCAAGGTATATACACTAGAAGCTTGCCTCCTATACTCCAGATAGAGTTCATGAACAAACCCCCTAAAGCATGGGTCTATCTGTCACCAAGGTATATACACTAGAAGCTGCCTCCTATACTCCAGATAGAGTTCATGAACAAACCCCTAAAGCATGGTCATCTGTCACCAAGGTATATACACTAGAATCTTGCCTCCTGATACGTCCAGATAGAGTTCATGAACAAACCCCTAACTAAAGCATGGTCTATCTGTCACCAAGGTATATACACTAGAACTGCATCTATACTCCTGATAGAGTTCATGAACAAACCCCCTAAGCATGGTCTATCTGTCACCAAGGTATATACACTAGAATCTTGCCTCCTATACTCCAGATAGAGTTCATGAACAAACCCCCTAAAGCATGGTCTATCTGTCACCAAGGTATATACACTAGAATCTTGCCTCCTATACTCCAGATAGAGTTCATGAACAAACCCCCTAAAGCATGGTCTATCTGTCACCAAGGTATATACACTAGAATCTTGCTTTTATACTCCAGATAGAGTCTGAACAAACCCCCTAAAGCATGGTCTATCTGTCACCAAGGTATATAGCCAGGAACTTTGTGATCATTTTCCACAAACACAATTCAACAGTGTGCAAATCAGTCAAAAGGTAAATGATACACTTCAGTTCAAGTTTTTAAAGTGTTGTGCAGTCAACCGTGCAAAAGAGATTAGTACGTTAGCAAAAATATCCCTAGGATGTCAGGGTCGAAGAATTCAGGCAGCCTGTTGGCCTACTTGCCAGGCTCAAAGACCTTCTCCGAGGCAGGGAACTGGCGTGGGTTGTAGTCGGGGTCATTCTTCAGTCTCTCATTCAGCTGTTTCTGGAGCTCCTGGTCCAGCTCCTCCACCAGTCCACCACAGGCACTGGCCTCGTTAACTATGGCTGGGGAAGAGCGGAGAGAGGAAGAAGGAATGATTGCTGTTAACAAAGCTACAATATTATGGAGTTTTTTCATTAAGCATTTGCTTTTCACTCTCAGAAATTATTGCAAATTCACAAGACAAGTTTAGTAAGTAGGGCTGATAGGTAATAAAATGGGAAGATATTGCACAAGTGACTTACCATCAACAGTGACTCCGGAAGAGGGTGTGGCCCCAGACTCAGCGATGGCTGATCGGAGAGATTTCTCCATCAGCTCGCCGCCTGACAACAGCTCCTCTGCCTCCGTCTGGACAATGAGCAACACTCCACTAATACACACACACACACCACCTCCTCAGTTCATTCACATGGAATCAATGCACGTAATATTATGTACAACTTCTGTGCTTGTAACTACTGCGATGGGTCTTCTACCACAGCATTAAAACGCTGGTATTATACAATCCCAATGCTAAACCTGTTGCAAAAAACACTGCAGAGCAATTGAGATATAGGTTGCACAGATAGATAGCTCTCTGTCACTTGCTGATTAAAACCGAGGGTTCATCATTCTCTGCTCATTTTCTTATATAAAACGTGAGCTGTAAGTTTACTCTCGCTAGACGAGAGTGAGTGTCTAGGACCAACCGACCGACCGACCTTCCTCCTCTTGGTTGGCATTCCCGAGATATAGGCATCAGACAAAGGCTGCTGGGGGCTCATGCTTGCTAGCGCCTCTCGATCACGCTTGATTGAAGGGACCCACTCCTACAGAGGCAACAAGGAGGAGGAGGAGAGGAAGAGAGATAGAGAACCAACCACAACACGCGCACACGCACACACACACAACACAGTCACGTTTCCCAGCAGCCTTTCCACATCTTTTACTCAAAGCACTCAAAAGGTTTAGGCTTGACTTTTTTGATACCAGAGAGCGATCTACCTTTGGCATGGCATCAGGCCACTTCTCAGGTGCAGTGCTTGCCCCATCTCCATTCTTCCTCCTCCCCCTCTCCCTCCCTCTCCTCCCTTCTTGTCCGCTCCGTCTCCACTTACCTTTTCTTCGCTGCCGGGAGGAGGCGGCTGGGAAGGAGGAGGAGGAGGAGGAGGAGGAGTGGTTGTTCAGGGCCTCTTCCTCCGTCTTCAGACTTGTCGTCGCTGCCTGGCTTCGGGTCTTGCGGAGGAGGCTGCTGTTTTGGGGCGGAGTCAGCCCTCCTCCTCCTCCACTCCCTCCATCCTTAGGTTTACCTCTGTCGGAGGAAGTGAAAAATAAGTTCGGTTTAACGTACACAACAAGAACATTTTTCACAGCTACATGAGGAGTGTCAGGGTAGTTTTGTATGTGTTCTGATCACCTGTTAGGACCCCTGCCTTTTTTGTAGACAACCAACTTGTCCAGTTCCTCAGTGGTCAACTTGTGAGCTGTTTTCATTCTCTTGAGCTCTCGGCCGAGGGAGGCGTAGGGATAGCCCATCGCCATGGCTGGAGTTTCTCCTGGTAGGAACACAGTCTAATAGAGACAGAGAGAGATTCAGGGGGTAAACTAAGTTATTTATGTGGAGAGAGATGAAACAAACAGAATTTGTGAGCATCAACCAATGCTAAAAGTACTAAATATGCAGGGAACACACCCAACTCGAGATTTTTTTTAAGTTTTAAGGTATAAGCACTGGCACGGATAGCTTTCTTCACAACAGCAGGAGCATCTAAGTTTCATAATACATCCCTCGTACTATGGTTCGAAACAGAGAGGTATATAGTGGGGGAGAGGGGGGAGGTGGAAAGACTCACAAACAGCTGTTTGGCAGCGTCCTCGTAGAGGTCGTCGTTGCGAGAGGTGTGATGGAGGAGAGCGGCGCACAGGAGAGACGTCCTGGACCCCCACTGGTGCAGCTGCTTGGCAAACGCAGCGCTGTCCTCTGAAACACGCACACAACAGCAGTCCTTTCATCACTATGCAGCTATAGTCGCACTATTCAATAGGCATTTGAGGCTGATCATGTTTCACTATGATTTGACTAGTGTGCTATATATTACTCATCATAGCTGCAACTAAACACAATAGTATTATGAAAGACTATTGTGGCACTCACATATATACATAGATGCCTCCACAAGTGCCCTTATACAGAAAATGCGTTCTGGGTATAATGTACAATGTCCATACTAAGACCTTGCAATTTGACATCCAAACTGTAAGATAATGTTACCAATTTCCTATACTCTGTGTCCAAATAACATCTCTCTCTCTCTAAAACAGGTTAAACTTACGGTGTTTTTTAACGATGATGTCATAGACGGCCTCCATGCTTGTGTAGAGGGAGTTGTAGAGCGTACGCGGCAGGTCGACTCCCTCCTTTGGAAATATCGTCTTCTACAAAGAGAAGAGAGAGAGAGAGGCGAGACAGAAGAAGGAGAGAAGAAGTTGAACAGTTACTGCTATACATTTTTCTAATGCATTCATCCTCCATAGAAAAATGGTTTCACGGAAACTCTTCTCCAAATAGTTGGAGCCCCCCCTCAATAAGCCTTCCTCCGATATTATTAATCTACAAACGGCCACAGACCATGGTAGAGGCGATGGAGGGAATAAAGGGAGCGAGGAGCTTGGTCACAGCTGCTTTCTTCATCTCCGGGGCAACGGTGGGGTCCTCCCCCTTGAGGAGCCTCGTTTTGACAAACTGGAAGAGACATGGCTGCAGTTTCTTCATTGGCGCTTCGACTCCTGTCACACACAGAACACACCATAAAACACTGCTCATTTCAACAACAAAATTATCTTTTTTTAAACTGCCACATGTTTAACAGCATTTGGTAACGATAATCCAAATTGGCGACCTTTTGTGTGGTGCGGATTAATTAGAACTACTCACCCCACATGAGTGCCATAGTCTCCAGGACTGAGAGGTGTTTCGAGAGAGCTTCAAACAGCATTTCCATAATGCCGGTTTCCTCGGCCACTTCTGCAGGGGGAGGCTGGCCCATATGGGCGTAGGCATCCACCATTGAGTCATACACTGTCTCATGTATACCTGGGTGGAGGGAGGGAGGAGGGAGGAGGGAGGGAGAGGATGAAGTGGATGAAGTGGAAAAGCACCACTGTGAATGGGTGATCTAAACTTTCGTACTTTTAGCAAAAGCGTGGGAAAAGGACAGACCAACCAACCATCCTGAATTCTTGATTACTAAGACATGGTGAAATAGCCGGTACTTTGACCGACATTTTTCATACTTAGAAAGCAAGGGTGGGGAGAGAGAACCAGTGTTTTCGTATAGGGAGAAAGAGAGCAGGGCACGTGTACCTCCCTCGATGTCGTTGGTTGCGGATAGAGCCAACCGAACCATTGGGTTGTCCACGTGATGAGTCTCCAGATAGTCGTGCTGGCTGTCCAGGGAGTCGACACTCCCGGCATCGGACAGCTCCCCAATGTCGGCCTCCTCTCTGGGAGTGAAGGCCTTCGTCTCTATCCCTTTCCGCCTCAGTTCCCTCTCCTTCTCCTTGGCCTCCTTCTCCTCCCGCTCTCTCTTCTGGCGGCGGACCTCTCTCTCTCTCTCCTTCCTCTCCTTGTCCGCCTTCTTCTTGTCCCTTTTGCGTTTCTTCTCCTTCTCCTCCTCATTCAGTTCTATATTATTATAGAGAAGGAGAAAAGGCCCACCAGGTGTAATACTGAACAACATTACATATATACACACTTTGCAGGATACATGCACAATTCATATGAATATCCCACCCTATCGTCCCTTATAACATTTTGCTGTCCCTATTTGCCCCATTTTCACCCTATCTCGCAGTCAATATCTACAATTTACCCATACACAGGTATACACAAAGAGAGTTGCCACGGTAGCACACACCTGACTCGGGTTTGTTGGGGACTTCGTCTTCCTCGCTGCTGCTGTCCCCTCCCAGGAGGTCCTGCAGCATTTGGAGTGCTGGTGGCATCGGGAAATTCACCTTCACCTGCAACACACACACACACACACACACACACACACGCACACACACACACGCACGCACACAAGGAAGAAAACGACATTTCAGACACACGCACACACACACACACACACACACACGCACGCACACAAGGAAGAAAACGACATTTCAGACACACGCACACACACACACGCACACACACACACACACACACACACACGGAAGAAAACTACATTTCAGACACACGTTGAGCCCATCATTTTCTGCTTTTATTTAAGGAGATACTCATGGCGTCCAAAGGGTTGAACATTATGAATGGGTCCAGTTCACCTCAGCCACTGCCAAGTACAGTGGAACCTCTGAACAATGGACACGTTAGGTTGAGACTGGGCATTGCAGCCTTAATAGGGAGGTTGTCCTCGCTCTGTATATACGTATAAAGTATTAGCGCCTAGTACTATGACCCCTATGGACGCTCTGGACACATTCATCTTGTTAAGTTAAACACTCCTCACGTCCGGTTTGCCTGGGTCTCCAGTGTTTCGTATGCAGAGACTGGGTCCCGGCTGAGGGTTCATCGTCGGGATCCCAAACGGCGGCTGGGGGATCGACTGGATGGTCACTATGGTCCCCGGTGGTCCCACGTACTTCTCCGCAAACGTCTTCTTCGGGTCGTCATCATCGTCTTCATCATCGCTGTCTCTGGGTCTCCTCTTCTTCTCTTCCTTCTTCTTCTCTTCTTTCTTCTTCTTCTCCTCCTTCTCCTCTCCCCCTCCTTCCTTCTTCCCCTCCTCCCCCTCTCCCCCCTCCTCCTCCTCCTCCTCAGAGCCCATCATTCCCGACACCATCCCAGTTAGCAGCTTGGCCAACACATCACGAGTACGCTCTTTCTTCGGCTCACCTACATACAACAACACACCAGGTGTGAGTGAAAGAAGCAAAGGCTAATGCATATCCTGCATAGGTTTTCCTTCGATTAAGTTGCTAGCATCTTAAATTAGCAACATTTCAAAAAATCCCAGTTTGCTGGTTTAACACCACATTTGTAACAGTATGTACATTGAAAACCAGATCAATTTTTATAAGTTTCATGCATTATGCACAGCGCAGTGATTTGGTTGGGATCATTATTGTTGTCAGTAAGCGTGATCGGTGATCAGTGAGTGGCGAGCAAAGACAACCACGCAAAGCACCACAGAAGAGGCCAAAAAACAAATCATTTCCAGAAAAAAAGATGTGCGAAATTGAACAAAAAAACAGTTTGGGTTTAGTTCGTGCATAGTGAAAAAGAGTTCTTGTTATTTTTCTCTCTCTCCCCCTCTCTCTCTTAGTCGGGCTTTAAGGGCCTAGTTACCTGTATTGGACGCACACACACACAGAGAGAGAGAGAGAGGGATGGAAAGAGAAGTGGGAGGGGGAAGGAGGGACAAATGCTACCGTTGAAAATGATGCAGAAAACAACACAACAGAAAGGCCAGCTCAACACTTAAACATTCAACTACAAAGGCACCATAACAAATACACAATTGAAATGTAACTGCTACATTTTGAAATTCACTACAAACTGCTCTACTTTTCCAGAAGCAACTAACCTTCCTCTGCCGTGGTCTCCTTGGCCTCCTTCACAGCTCCCTCCTCGCTACTCTGCTCCATTGGCTCTTGTCCTGTCTTCTCCTCCTTCTCTCTCCCCCTCCTCCTCCCTCTCCTCCCTCTCCTCCCTCTCCTCCCTCTCCTCCCCTCCTCCCTCTCCTCCCTCTCCTCCCTCTTCCTTCTTGTCAGCTCCAGCAGCAGAATCCGAGCCCTCGGCTCCATCGGCTCCATCCTTCTTGTCATCGTCCTTCTTCTTCTTCTTATCTTTTGCTGAAAGAGGGAGGGAGAGAAAAGAGGACAGAATGACGGGAAGATAGAGCAAGTAAAGAAGGAAAATGGAGAGCTGGAAAGAAAACTGGAGAAGTTACTTACATCCTAGTGCAACGGAGGTCAAGGGGTCACTGGGGGCCGGAGCATTTCTGGTCCCCACGGGAATGGGTCCCCCCTCTCGTTGAATGTCAATGATGTACCCGGAGGGGGCACGGGGGGGCATGTTCCGCAGGTCCCTCATCACCCTCCTCATCTCCGTCCGGCGGGTGGGGGCCAGTTTGACGGGGCGCGGCGGCGGGGCGTTCATCGTCATTTCGAGTCGCGAGAGCGAGATGAGGGCGTGGCCGATGTAGTAATTGAATTCCTTTACCGTCTGAGCAAGTCGCTCAGCCTGAAGACCCTCCTCAACCTGTGGCAGACAATTCATCTATCAAGACTCCGAATTATGCAAATTTCACACAAATCACAAGGAATGTTTGGTATAATATAGAGTCCCCATATAATAGAGATCATGCTACATGACTATTAGCCCAAGCATACAGCAAAGCTTCCAAACTGTGTTAAAGTATTTCGAGAATGTGGCCAATCATGTACGGCAGGAAATTTCCAGCGAGAACACCATTACAAGTTGAGAGGAACATGTGAACTGAATTAGTCAGTGTATTTGTTGACTCACAGAGAGTGTGGGATCAGTGGTGACCAGCGTCTGGTAGCGTTCAATCATCGGTCTTGCCCGGTCCTGCGCCGCCTGGATATTGGTCATCAGAGCAACGTAGTCGCTGGGTCTGAGGGCACAACAGTGAACTGAAAGAACACCACTTCAATACAGCCCGTCTAAACAGTGTGTAACGAATTTGAAATCACAAGTAAAGTCTCCTGAATGCATGATGTAAATATAGGCGCAGTCTGTAATCAGGAAAGATAATAGCTGCCCCGTGTGTGGGACTTTGTATATATCTGTGACACACCGCACACTCACTGTGACACACCGCACACTCACTGTGACACACCGCACACTCACTGTGACACACCGCACACTCACTGTGACACACCGCACACTCACTGAGCTACCAGGGAGAGCTAAGCTCAGAGAGACACACCGCACACTCACTGAGCTACCAGGGAGAGCTAAGCTCAGAGAGGTTTTGCACATAAGTAATTAACACGCGTTTCCGTAGCAATGGCGGCCATCTTGGACGGCAAATCACGTAGCGGAGAACATGTGGATTTGCCTCCAAAATGGCCGACTTCTGGAACATTAACCTCCATACCACATGATGCAAGACCTCACTCGAAGGGGGGGAGTGCAGAGTCGTCGTCGTCGTCACGCCACGGGAACCGCCGTTTGCGTGGCTCTGGCTTCTCGTCAGGGTCGTCCTCTTTGTCCAGTCCGGCCAGGTCCTCCCCTGCCTCCCTGGCCTGCTGCCACTCCAACCTCTTGGCTTCCGCTCTCTACAGAGACAGTAAACAGCCTTACTGGAGGACATGAGAAGATACTCTGTTCTCTACGCTCTACTAAAAGGAGGACTTAAAACAGACTGTCAAGAAGGCACTTGGCAATACGTTTTTAAACACACAACACTGTTTCTGTTTCAAATGGTGTACCGTGAGCATTGTATGGGCTATCGGACGGTGTGCATTAAAAAGGGGAGCTTACGTCGTAGCGATCTAAAATCTTGATGGACCACTCTGTGCACTTTTTGGTGTTGGTGACATGTTTATGGATGTCCTTCAAGTCCCGTTTTTCTTTTTCCTGAGAGGAAGAACCAGGTGGAGATGCAGAGCATAGAGGAGAGAGATGGAGGAAGGGATGGACGATTGGGGAGATGACGGTTACAGATTCTGCTTACTTTCATCTCCTTTTCGTGTTCTTCGTCTTCTTTCTCCTGCTCCTCCTGAAGTTGCTGTCTTTCCACTTGTCCGCCCACAGCCCCCTCCCCTTCGCCTCCAGCCTCCCCTCCTTCAGCCTCTTCATCGGGCTGAAGAGAATAGGAAGGAGGAGGTAAGGAAGGGAGGGAGGGAGAAAGAGATCGAGTTGTGTCAAAAAGGGAGGGGACAGTACAAATAGTCACTCACTGGGATTTGAGGTAATGTGCCCACTTTTTCTGAAAGAAGGAAACTAAAAATTAAAAACCACAAAGCGAAAATATTTACTGTATTCACATACCCTCTGGTTGAGGAGTTTCCAGCACTAGCTTCAGCTCTGCCCCATCCTGTATACCTGAAAGGGGAGGGTATTACTACAATGTGGCTTTACAGGGTGTTGTAGGGGGGAAACCCCTTCATTCCTAGCGGTCAACTTATTATCAGATAACCAACATGGCTGCTGCAATCATCACGAGCTAACCAGCTAGAGCTACAGGCTCGGCGGCTAGGAGGGGCATAAAACGTACTGTACTGGTCCAGTGTGTTGTTCGACACTCTAAGGCAGTTTCCGTTGAACAGCAACCGCTGCTTGCCAGGTGGAATCGACTGCAGAATGAGAAGATTGCATACTATCACGTTAGCTACATTCGGCTTGCATGGTGCAGCAGTAACGAAGAATTCTCACCAATTTCTTGTATATCTCCGACTTGAGCTGACGGACTGTCATCTAAGGAGAGAGAACAGAAGTTAAAAAATCTCGGGACCGCCCCTCGGCGGCCATTTTGCTCCGTCATACAAACCTCTCCCGTCACTTCGAGCTCTGCTGACGCAGAGTCGACTGTCTTGACCGTGATCTTCATGGCTCCAGCATATAAAGTGAGCGCGTACCACTGGAGGCGAACCACAGTCCGAAAACTGGATTCGGGCGTGTGGTAAAGCTAGCAAGAGCGAGCGAGCAAGAGATCAGAGGGCGCGGCGATCGAGATGTTGCAGCGTGGGCAAACTGCGCATGCGCAGGCCTCGCCCCCGACACACCCACGGCCACCACATGATCACTTGATACACATTAATTAGCTAGCCGCGGAGTTTCTCAGACAGAGCTGCTGCTACATCGACGATATGCTACCCAAGTGGCTCAGAACAACTTCCTCCGTTCTTCTGCGCATCTCTAGGGGGCGAGCGGCGGGGAAATGCGCCGTCCAGCGGAGGGCCGTCTCGTCGGATCCAGCCGACTATTTCCACTACACCCGCGTCGTTTTCGGTACCCTCTCGCCTAGTTTCGTGGCTCAATCACTCCGACACCAGGAGCCTGCAAAGCCCATCGACCTCGAGAAGGCCATGCGACAGCACGAAAACTACATGACGCAGGTGAAAAACCTGATTCCGCACGCGGTGCAGATTGCGGCAGACGACGCCTTGCCCGATTTGGTGTACGTGGAGGACCCGGCCGTTGTGCTGGACGGCAAAGCGCTCATCACGAGGATGGGCCAGGCGTCGCGTGAAGGAGAGATCAAGCACGTGCGCCCCGTGCTCGCAGAAATGGGGTTTCAAATCTACGAGGTTGATGATCCTGAGGCTATTGTCGACGGAGGGGATGTCATATTTACTGGACGCGAGTTTCTCGTAGGGCTCTCCAAGAGGACTAATAAGGCAAGTCGGCTGACGTACATACTGTGACTATGTGATACGACTTGTGCAAAACATGCCATGAATAATGCTGCAGCTAAGCTGTGAAATGCTGGAGTTAGTTTCCACGTCTGCAGTTTAGTAGGACACCCTACATCTATATGGGTGCTCATAAAACTGAGCGCGAAAAAGCCAATATGCAAATACACAACGGACGGGATGGCTTACCACAGTCCGATCGATCCGCGTGCCACCTCGGAGGCACCAGAGATGCAACGTAGGGTGTGTATCGCCTCTCGCATGCTATCTACAGTGTAGTTAGTCCGCGTCAGACTCTGCGCGAGCTGGCAAGAGACCACGAGTAACAGCTAAAACTAAACCCAGCCCATCAATTAGTGGTACGGCGCATGCTGCTTACGGGTGCGCGTCATGTCACAATGCGCCGAGGGTTTGCACTTCAGTGCTTTTCATTGTATATAGGCTGGAGTTGATCAGCTAAAGAGAGTGTTTCCCGAGTGGCCAGTGACAGGTGTCACTGTCAATCATCCAGTTCTCCACCTCAAGTCAATGAGCTCCATGTGTGGGGTGGACACAATAGCCATCAGTGACTCTGACGCTGGGAGAAAGGCCTGGAGAGAGATTGAATCCCTCGCTCACTTCAAACGCTACAAGCCCCTCGTGTTTCCAGACGACAACGGAGCAAATTGCCTCGTTATCAAATGGAACAGTGCTCCATCCTCCAGAGGATGAGTACCCAGAGAGCTACAAGGTGTGGCAGACTGTTAATTTGCCGCGAGTCGAGGTCCCCAACTCAGAGATGGCTAAAGCCGATGGTTCTCTCACTTGCAACTCTATTAGGATCCAGTAATGTGCTAGAACAAATGATGCTATTTTTGCGTAGATTTTATGATGCACAGGTTTATTGTAAATATGTATATAAATTATAGCAGCAGTGGCAGAATTTAGTGCGCATGCGATGAGAAATTTAGTGCGCATGCGCATTAGTACTGCGAGCGTGTCTCCAGTTGATGCGCACCTTTTCAGATGGAAGAGAACTACATCGAGCGCGTGTTCGAGGAGACGGAAGATGGCCTGGACACCATCTCCAGCGTGCAGGATGAGGCGAGGGTGCGCGTCTCCTCCATGCACCCGGCTCTTCCCATCCTAGACTTGCACGGCGTTACTCGTACTGGTGTTCACGACAGTCTGTTCGCGGCGCTCCAGGCGAAGCTCCTGGGCCGAGTCGACGAACTGGACCAGAAGGGACTTGCCAAGCTCTTGGAGAAATGTTTCCGTCACATCAGCTCCAAGGAGCTGCGCGGCGTGTGCCTGCAGATCATGCAGAAGCTGCCTGAGGTCGACGAGAAATACCTCCTGCATATCTCCGACAACCAAGAGCTCTACCAGGCCTGTCCCATCGAAGTGAAGCGGCAGATTTGGCAGACCAACCAGGGGTTCTTTGGAGAGGCAGTCAGCCCTCTACTTGACCTCTACATTGCAGAGAAAGAGAGCATACTGTTCAGTACCCACGAGACGGGGGAGAAGAAAACGCCAACTTCGTTTCTCTCAATCCCTCCAAAAATCCGTCGGCAGAGCCAGGTCATGCAGGACCTGGTCCACATGGTGCGCTCTTCGCAGGACCTCTACAACACTCTGCTGCAGTTCCTACGGACGCTGTTCCTCCGGACGCAAGTCAGTCACTACTGCACGCTGCGTGCGGATATTCTCATGAGTCTGCACGAACTGGACAGCACGGGGCGACTGTGCGAGTGTGATCCTTGCCACAAGTTTGCCTGGTGTCTCGACGCCTGCATACGAGCCGGGTTCGTCGACGAGAAAAAGTCGAGAGAACTGTATTCGTTTCTGGAAGGGATAGAACCAGGCAGAGAAACACTTGGGTGAGCATTTGAGCGTTTACCCAGAGTTTATTGTTTCTTGTTTTCCCGTTTCTTCGCCTCAGAGATGTGGCGATGTTGTTGAGAGATCCGTATGCCCTCAATGCCATATGTAGCAGTATTCTGAAATGTCTGACTGAGCTATACGAGAACTACAAGCTCCCTAGAGTGAGTTTTTTTATTGTGGGGGGAGGGAGGAGGGGGGGACAAGAAGCGAGATAGAGAGGAGAGGAGCGATTAGCAGAATGCGTTCCATTCCACACTTATAGCCCCAGGTAATCAGGCAAGTACCGCTGCTCGAAGTAGTGCGATAAGAATTGTTTTCTCAGAGTCTGTCACATGTGGTAAGGAATTGTGTGTTGTCCAGGAGAGCAGTGAGTTAGAGTGTCTCCTGAGACTGCTACAGTTGGGGACCAGTGCCCACGCCATCATGGACTCGGAATCATACCACGAAACTGCACTAGTGAGTAAACACTTAGTCTCAGAGCCACATTCATGACTCTTTGTATTACTTCAGGATGTGGAACTACTCATAAAGTTTTTGCCGGAACTGCTCTCGATCATGTCAGAGAACACGCTGCGGGCCATTGCCCACAAGTTCAAGGAAGAATACCGCCCCTTCACTTCATCCCCACACTTTGTAACCGCACTCTCTAATCCCTGTGCTATGCACATCACTTGCTTCTACGCCCTGGGTCTACTCGCCAAGAAAGAACTCAAATCCTTCAGCCTCGTTCTCCCCCTCGTTGCCAAGGGGTACACCCAATCAGAGAGCGCCCAGCTCCCCGACATTTTCCTCCACCTCCTCGTTGTGGGGTTACTGGAGTACCCCGTCTCCATCAGGGAGACGACGATGCAGGCGATACTCCGCGAGTTTTGGCTGGTGTGTGCCCAGAGCAGCGAGACTGCTCTACTCCACCTCTGTCACCTCCTCTGGGGTCTACACTCCAAGATTAACCCCGGTATTCTGGAGGAGATTCTCGACGAAATGAAGCCGGGAGATGGGGTAAGCATTAGACCCAGTGCCACAATTGTCACTAGAGCTTTCGATGACCAACTGTTTTGTAATTCAAAGAATTCGCCTCCTGCCTTGATGATTGAACTGTAATACAGTTTTTCAGTCGTTTTAAATCATTTTGGTCATTAAAGGGAACAGTCAGTATATCAAGGGCTTTGCAAAAAGTCCAACTAGGTTTCCCTTATGGTTATATAATATACTGCCACATTCTCTTTTATTTCTGCTATTGTGTTACACTCAGCAAAGTGAGGTGGCTCATCAGCAGTACAGAACGCTAATGGAACACATTGAGGATAGCTAGCATAACCCTATATTTTTGTCAGTTGTATATACAAGAAAACAGAATAATAATAATAATGTACGACTGTTGGGGTGATAATGAAAAGAGAAAAGATAAAAACTCTGAGAGAGGGGGCTAGGCAGGGTCACTGTCACTGAGTACAATAATTACATCATCATCGTCGTCGTCCAGACACACTACGTCAGAGGTGGAGCTAATGTGGGAACTGGTAGCGGCACTCAGACCTGATGGTCCAGGCTCTGCCAGGCCTGTGCATAAGTACACACAGCATATTAAACAGCACCGAAAGAGCAGGAAACTTGAAGGGAGAACATTTTCACACATTTGATGGGCCCCAATCTACAACATTTTGTTTCCACGGGATTTTTGAGGATTTGAATTTTGTGAAATCCAGGACCTTGTTGGTGGTGAGTTGAGGTGACTAGAGGAGACTCGGACTGAACGGTTGTGGAGTCTGCCATCACTGGTTCCCTCTCTGACTTGACTGAACACACCGCGATGGTGACACCCATCTCCTCCTTCCTCTCCTCCTCCTCCTCTTCTTCTATCTTGGTAGGGATGCTCTGGGTTTTGCTGGAGAGCCACGTCCATTTCACACCCACTCTCATCCTTGACCAGCGGAGCTACATACAATAATCAACACTCTGAACCCTCCACACTTTAACACCATTCTGGAACTCATTTTTACAGATTGGCACAACGGAGTTATATAGCACACTGATAGACCTGGTTCAAGTATTAACAGTGTTTTTCAATGGTTCGTGTGTATATAGTACTTTTCTAATAGCCCATTCCACGAGTGGTGTCCAACTGTGGAGTTGGAACCTACACAAACCTACCGTCCCCTTCTTTCCCCTCCTCCTCGTCCTCCTCGTCTTCCTCCTCGTTGGCGGAGCAGGAGTCTCCCTCCAGACTCTGCTGGCCGCTGGTCTCTTGCAGCTTCTCCTGTCTCACGGCAAACTCCTCCACCACCGCCTGCATCTTCTTCTCCCCCTCCCTCAGACTCTCCTGCAGCGTCTTCAACAGAGCTTCGTCCTGTGGAAAATAAACCATGCCTCCATACTTTTATTACGGTGAAACCTCTGATTAAAGGACACCTCAAGTCTCCAGAACCAAGTGTCCTTAGGTGTCCTTTATTGGGAGGTTCCTTTTTTACTAACACCACCATATTTTGATTACCAACTGATGATGTCACACCTGTTCTGCAGGGTCAGATGCAGTGGAAAACGTGTCGGTGAGATGGGACCCAAAGTGGTGCACAAAGTCCCTGTGTCGACTCCGCTTCATGATCTTCCCCACGTCCTTGAAGACTTTCCTCGCCAGCTGGCCCTTCTCCTCTGTGCCGATACGGAGACTGTGCTTCGAATTACATCGCTCCAACAGCTGCACAATGTCCAGGTAGTCGGGAAACTCATCCAGTCGCAGCAGTCTCTGGACTCTGCGGTTTACCTCGGGGTACGGCGTCCCCTCGTAACCTTCTCTGTCCTCGATCACGATGCTGTCGCTGACGTGCTGGAGCTCGCAAAGCTCCTGCCACGTCTTGATGAACTTTCTCTTGAGCAGGTCCTCCTTGATGTAGGTGCTGTAGCCGCTGTTCATCTCGTCCAGGCTCAGCTCTGCCTCCGCGCACTTCTTTATTTGTCTGTCTAGGATTTCCAGCCGCTTTTCGAGCTTCTTGAGCCGTAGCTTTTTCCTCTGACGTCTTTCCCGTAGAGCTGTCGCGTTCAGTGAGGAGACACCCGGCGTCTCTGTCGATGGCGCGTCCTCTGAAGAACTGCCTAGTACCTCCAAGACCTCCGGACATCTGTTAGTTGCCATCATCCCCACTGCAGTGGCTGGAAGCTTTGTGAAAATACTGTGCGCTGTACTTTGACCTTACTTTGCACATGCGCGAAAAATGTCCTCCTCCGAAGTCCGTAATCTTCGGTCTCTGCCGGTGAGGCGTGCCAACGCCGCCAAGAAGAAACCGGCGACTTCTCCCTTTTCGGTAGCCGACCCGTCCTTCTGCCCGCTCTGTGGCTGTATCCTGCCGCTGCCTGGCCTCACGGACGTCATCACTTGCAAACTCTGCTGCTTCAAACAGAATACGGAGGGTGCGCGCGCAGAGGCGAACCGCATGCGCATGAATTAATTTTCTGTTTTTTTTTCTTTCCCCCAGTGTTTGAAGGAGTGGAAGAGTACTCCTGCAAGCAATTCACAGAGAGGAAGGAGCACCAGAAAGTGGTTCAGAAGGGAGATGGTCCTCTGGTAAATCACCAGACTGATTCATTCTGAGTGTTTGGGTGGTGAGTTGCCTTTCTGCAGGTTGAACACCTGTGTGAGAAATGTGGCAACGAAGAAATGACGTACACCACACAACAGACCAGATCGGTGGACGAAGGGCAAACAGTGTTTTACACTTGTCCAAAATGCAGGTTTGCCTCACACCTACCCCACACCTGTATTTCCCGCCTTATGCTCCCTTTGTACACATCTTTTCAGGCACCAGGAAGTGGAGAATTCCTGATAGGATAGAAAACTATTTTTTTGGTGGTGTATTATAATATGACCAAGCTAATATATGTTACACGTTTAGTACACAAGGGAAATTGTTCATCACTGGCAGCATAGTTTTGTAGCACAGAAGCAAGAAGCTCCAATCTTGATGTCAGCACGAGCGCTTGCTCTCAGGAAAGCGGCTCGAGTGGCGGCTGCTTCCTGGGTCCTGTTCTGCCTGGTCGAGGACCTGTTGGAGTCCCAGCAGAGACCACAGGTTCTCCTTGTACTGCTGGAGGTCTTGTCGGTAGACCCTCTCTGCCTCCTCCAGCTCTCCTTCCTCCAGCAGCAGGGCCCCCAACACGTGACGTGCTGGCATCATCCACCCCCACGGCTCGTCGTAGACCAGGGAGTTGTCTCGCTGCACGGCCAGGCGGAGGTGTTCAAATGCTTCCTTCTTGTTCCCCTTGAAGTACTCCACCTCCCCGTAGAGGACAGCCTCGGCTACATCCAGTACACCACTCTTTTTCTCAGGGTCGTGCATCACGTTGTTGAAGAGGTAGCAGTTGGTTATTTTCTTGTTTTTCAGGGTGTTTCTGAAATTTTCACATTCTTTGTCTGCCTCCTCTAGCTGACCCAGGACGGCGCAGGCAACACCTCTAGCGTAGTGTGACATAGCGGTCGTGCCTGGATACATGTCTGCGTCGTCTTTCAGTGGACGAGCGAGGATCTCCTTCCATTTCCCGAATCGAACCAGGACATGCCAGGGTAGCATGCCAAACGCTTCGAAAAACATTGAACCGACCGGAATGTCTCCAAGTACAAACTGAACTGCTTTCAGGTCTAGTTGTCGACATGCTGCCTCGGCGTACTCCACTGCAATTGAGAACTGTCCGTCAAACATGGCAGCCCACACGGTAAAGTGATAGTTGTGGAGCCGATACATTTTGTACATTTCATTCTCGTGACCTGTGATTCGAAGATACTTCTCATCGGCCACCACGGCCAATTTGTTGATTTCAACGGCTTCTTTGTACTGCCCGACCCACATGTCGATGTGACTGGGCATGTGCAGTAGGTGACCTTGGTCGGGGGTGCGGGAGCGCAGTACGTTGGCTGCCGGGAGTGCCTTTTCAGGACTGGCCGACAGCTCCATGGTGTGGATGTAGAAGTGGCAGAGGGCGGGGTGGGTGGGGTCTTTCTCTAGACCTTTCTCCAGAACTCTCACCAGCTCCCTCGGTCTCGGGAATGGCAGGTTTTACATCGGGCTGGCTGGTCCAGAGAGTCCACGGAGCCAACATCATCAGTGACTCTGCAAACACCGCAGCAACAAGTGTGTTTTCTTCGCCGAATTTCTCGTAAACGGGACGCATGGCGTTGCAGTACGAGCGACTGACACCGTCTCCAGACTCTTCATCGGTAAACTGGTGAGGTTTGGCTTTTATCATGGCACTCTCCCAGTCCTCGAGACCTGCTGGTGCCTGAGACGCGGTCTCCAGAGCCATTTGAGCCTCCTTGAGACCTTGACTGCAGTCCAGCCCACTTGCGTCGTTATAGTTCGGTGCACAGCAGTGTGCAATGAAGTAGTGAGCCATGGCGCAGTCTGGGCTGAAGTAGAGGGCCTTGCGGAAGCATCTGATGGCCTCCTCCGGGTTAAAACCAAACATTTGGACCGCCCCACGGTTGATCCACTGCTGGCACTCCTCAGATGAGGTGCTTACCTCTACAACTGCAGAGAAGTACATAGCTCAGTGTGCTCAGTTTCTTTTGCAATAGCTACACTGTACAAGTCTTACCCACTCCTCCTAGGTCAAATTCAGCCGACATAATATTCGCTCATGCATGCATCAGCAGAACTGTTTGCGGGTTACATGCGCATGCGCAAATGAACGCGTGGGGTCGCGGCCGGATCGGGCCGGTGAACTGAAATGGAGGCAGAAGGCGTGATGAGAAAGAGACTGCTTCCTCGGGTGAGGAATACAGTTGCTAGAGTGATGCCTCACTTCCGTCTGTCGTCCCTGACAGTCCAAGCAGGCGGGAGAAGACGCTTCTCCCGCCAGTCGATCGCCGGTAACGAGATCTCCTCAACCGGTCAGTTGCACGGCGTACACTGTTGCCATAAATACGCTGTAACTCCTGTTAGTTTTCAGGCAAGTAGTCTTGTTCCCAGATTTTCCAACAATGGAGCTTCTCTAATCTAGAGACACATTGGACAGAAGAAAGTGTCCATATTTAGTGACCTTCTTCAATAACTGTTCTTGTAGAGAGAAAGGGTCCTAATATTAGAGAAGTGTCCTATTTATAGGGGAGGTTCCACTGTATACATCACGAAGCAGGTATATATGTGAACCCACAGCCATCATTGTGTGTTTCTCTCTCATAGGGTGTGTCCCTTCTCTCCCCCCACCATCGCCTACCGGTCCCCTCCCCCTCCTCCTCCTCCTCCCCCGTCACCATATGGTTCCCCTACACCAGGGAGAGACCGTGGCTGACCTTCACCACAGAGGTCAACCTCCTGTGGTGGCTGGCTCTGGCCCTCTCCTTCCTCACCAGGTTCTGGAGAATCGACTTCCCTCACTACGTCGTGTCAGTCTACAATAAACCATTATTCTTGGGGGAAAAAAATTGCTATTCAGGTTGAATTAAAATTGCACCCGGTAAAAAATTTTGGTCCCATTAAATAACTGCTATATGGTAGTGAACAATAAAAGATGATGCCTGGTAAAATTTTCGGTTATGAGTGAATGCACCATGACAGTAAATGTTCTGTTAAGACTCGAACATCTTCACCTCTGTACATAAACCGGTCAGTAGGAGTGGCTTACTATGGGTCCCTGTGGAATACATTATACTCTGTTTTTAACTGATGGATGCTCTCTGTGTGTCTCAGGTTTGATGAGGTCCATTTTGGGAAGTTTGCAAGCTACTACTTGACACGAACGTTTTTCTTCGACGTACATCCTCCACTAGGGAAACTCATCTTTGCAGCACTAGGTAAATGGTAATGTACGTATTATCCATTGGTAAAAATCATTTATCGTATGTTAAAACATAATGAGAGCTGACTGTGTAGGCTTGCCAATTGATTATCTCTGACTTTTTCTCTGCGCAGGTTATAGCACAGGTTTCAATGGATCGTTTCTATTCACTACAATAGGATTAGGTCAGTGGTCCGTAGATGAGGTATATTGTAGCTCTCTCTCAGTGGCCGTTGACTTGTGCATTGCGTGCAGAGTACCCGCACGAAGTGCCGTTTGTCCTCATGAGAAGTGCGTCAGGCCTGGCAGGATCACTATTAGTACCTTGCATTTACCAGGTGTGTGGATAATTCACAGTGGAACCCCTGAAAGCAGAGCACCTCTCTCTACCTTTTCTTTCACCGAGAACAGTTTCTAGCGTCCAGTTTAATCGCCGAAAATAAGGACACCTCACTAATAAGGATACTTATTTCTGTCCCATTGGTGTCTGGATTAGAGGGGTTCCACTGTTTATATCTGTGATAGTTGTGTTCGTGGCTATAAACTGTTGTCGTTGCAGATCATGGTCGAGCTGGGGTTTTCACATAGAGCAGCCTTTCTAGCCAGCCTCTTTACCATCTTAGGTGAGCAGTGTCTAGAGACAGTCTGCCATAGTACCATACATTACTTCTTTCTCGGTGCTCTCTCTGCTCCGTTCTCATTTTCACACAGACAATTCTCTCATCATTCAGAGCAGGGTGATAATGCTTGACTCCTTCGTCATCTTTCTCTCCTATCTCTCCGTTCTCTGCTACCTCAAGTTCTACCACCTCAGGCACAGGTATGACTCACACTCAACTCACACTCAACTCACACAATAATAACTTAATTTCTGGGGTTAAATATCATGCAAGAACTGTTCTTGGGGAAAGAAGAGGAGTCCTTATTGGAAGGTGTCCTCATTAGGGTGTTCTTATTGGAAGGTGTCCTCATTGAGGGTGTTCTTATTGGAAGGTGTCCTCATTGAGGGGTGTTCTTATTGGAAGGTGTCCTCATTGAGAGGTGTTCTTATTGGAAGGTGTCCTCATTGAGGGGTGTTCTTATTGGAAGGTGTCCTTAGAGAGGGGTTCCACTGTAGTTCTTTATGCTACTGTTGCAGGCCGTTCTCTGGGGAGTGGCACCGAGGGCTCATTTACACCGGTCTTTCTCTGGGCACGCTACTAGGGTAAGAGGCACACTAACAACTCTCCTTTGCCGTTAACACATCTTGTTGCTATTGTCTCAATCGGACGAGATTGAGCTGAATCCTTACCCTCCTCCCTTCTCCCTCTTCCCCACCTTACCCTCCTCCCTTCTCCCTCTTCCCCCACCTTACCCTCCTCCCTCTTCCTTCTCCCTCTTCCCCCATCCTCCTCCTCCCTTCTCCCTCTTCCCCCACCCTACCCTCCTCCCTCTCCCTCTCACCTCACCCTTTCCCTCTCCTCTCCCCATATGCCACCTGTGTGTAGAGTGAAGTACACGGGACTACTGGGACTGGGGTGTGTCGGTCTCCTCACACTCTGCGATCTCTGGCAACTCATCGCTGACACAACCATTGACCTGGTAAGCCACCCGACCCCTCCCATGTGCCGGGAGTAATCGAAACTCTTTGTTTCAGCTCGATTTCCTCCTCCATTTTCTCCTGAGGGGAGTGTACATGTTGGGGATACCCCTGGTGATTAGCCTGATACTATTCTTCATTCATTTCACCGTCCTCACCAACTCGGGCCCTGGAAACGCCTTTGTCTCCAAACCATTCAGGAACACCCTCATAGTATGTCTCACGCACGCACGCGCACACACACACACACTCTCTCTCTCTCCCTATCTTTTGAACTCTTGGTTGGCTCATATGTGTTGCTAGGCTTTGGGAGCTTTTATGCAGTGTGCATCTCTCTTAGCCCAGCCCCCTTGCCCCTTTTACACATTAGTTACGTATGTAGGAGGGGGGGGCCTGCCTGAGAATGCAGCGACATATTGTCACGCTGTCTCTCAGAGTCATGGCTCTGTGAGGTGAGTCTGTCATTGTGCAGGGTACTGTTGAGACGACGTCCGAGCCAATCCACCTCTCTCCTAATACCACACGTGAGTGCTCTACATTATAACTCCATTCACGTCCAGATAGTGTTTGGTCTTGGCTATAGAGAAAATCTGTGTTTCTCTGACCCACACTTTTATAGGGAGCTCAATATCTCTGTACTGAATCCTCCTTTCAACTTCTATGTAAAAGTTTAGGCTGTCAAATAATGCTATGTAGCTGCCAGGGTATCTGTCTTATTTTGTCCTTCTCCTTGCTCTCCCTCCCAATTGCCCCAACCCATCCATAAAGTGCCTCAATCCATTCCTCTCTCCTCCCCCTCCTCAAGTGCTCCGCTACGGGTCTCATGTGTCTCTCAAGTCGACAGACGCCCTGTGCTGGCTCCACTCCCACCCACATCTCTACCCTCTCAAATACCCCGACGACAGGGGCTCCTCCTATCAACAACAGGTCACGTGCTACGAGTTTGCCGACATCAACAACCTGTGGGAGGTACGAAGACCGCTCGGTCCTGGGGGCGTGGCGGGTGCTGGGTCCGATTCCCACGATCCGGTACGGAACAAAGATCTGGTGGAGTTGGTTCACATCAACACCTCAAAAATTCTGAACAGGTATATACATCTACAGGGTTGATGGTGTTTTTAAAGAATTTCTGATGCATTAAAAACATGTCCTCTGAACGTTTCTGTAAAGGATTATTGTGCCCAATAGTAGTATAAAAGTATATTATATCTCCAAATATGGGACACCTCAAAGTAAAAGATTTCTTGCGAAATTAGTGTCGAACTAATTGATATACGCGAAGACTTAATTCGGGTGTTTCGCCGTTTATTTTGTCAGTCACGATGTAGCCGCTCCACTGACACCCACACACCAGGAAGTGGCTGGCTACGTTAACTACTCCTCCCAGTTCGTCCCTCACCTTGAATGGAGACTGGTATATATATATACTACCGTATCAGCAACGAATTGGTAGTTTTGAGACACACGTTTGTTTGTGTTCCAGGAAGTGACGGGCGTGCCAGATGGGAGTCCCGTATTCCACGAGAGGGGAAAACTGAAGCTGAAACTCATCCACGAGCACTCAAAACAGACACTAGCAGTAAGCACACCATCGCCGTGTATGTATCGAAAACACTGCGCTGTTTTAATGTTAAATGTTAATGAATGCAGTTTTGTGCACCTTTACAGTGTATATACTTACTGTATGTATGTAAAGGTCGTTTTGTTTGTCTAGTTACCATTTTTTATTCGACAAATTTTCATACTCGCCAATAGTACGTCACTGATTATTATGCCATTATGTTCATTCACGAGATAGATTAGTGTATTGTGTGTGTGTGTGTGTTGCAGTGTACAGGTAAGAGGCTGCCAGAGTGGGCCTTCCAGCAGTACGAGGTCGTGACTGAAAGAGACGTGAGCTCCACCACAGCAGTCTGGTCACTGGAAGATGTCGTCCTTCCGCCTCCCTCCAACGCCACTGCCTGGGCCGAAGAGGAGAGATGTGAGCTCGTGGCTACAGTCCTGTATATACATAGACCACTCTTTACTTCTCTCTTTCCTTTTTCTTTCCTCTCCACTCTCTCCACTCACTCACTCGCACACACACACAGTAATCCGTGAAAAGACTCAGAACCCAGGCACCGGGTCGGCCAAATCTGAAGACGAAGATGATGACTCTCAAGAAACCCTCAACTTTTGGGAGAAATACGTCGAGCTTCAAGTAAGCATCGACAATCTTATACACTCATCATCATCATCTCTCTCTCTCTCTGTCGCAGGTCCACATGGCTACTGCCCACGGAAACCTCGGAGAACACCAGTTTGGAGCAACTCCTCATAACTGGCCTCTGATGGGGAAACTCCTGCCTTATTGGCTTGACGAGAAAGGCAACGTAATCCAATTTCAATCCATTTGTCACAGTCGTACTATTATTGGCATGTGTTTTATATACGTACACATTTTGACACCACATACACACACAGGCTCAGGTGACCCTGATAGGCAACCCAGTGATGTGGTGGGTTGCGTCTGTCGGCATTGTCGTCTTCCTGGCTGTGACCGCCGTCCACCTGCTGAGGAGGAGGAGAGAGATCTTTGATCTACCACACGGTGAGATGGGTGAGCACCCTCTGACATGTCTCTCTCTCTCTCTCTACTCTGTGTGGATGCTACACACTACATACCTGTAGAGTTGAATGAGCTGGTCTATGAAACCCCAACCCCACACATGTGCTACATACAGCTGAGTTTCACCAGTGGTGGACGAGTGGCAGTGTTCTGCTGGTGGGCTGGCTGGCCCACTATCTCCCTTACTTCCTCCTGTCTCGCGTGTTGTTCCTCCACCACTACCTCCCTGCCGTCCCGTTCAAACTGATGCTCCTAGCTGCCGTCTGCGAACACTTCTACGCTTGGCTCAAGAGGTGTGGGTAATGACACTGTTTTCCTACCAAATTCTACGCACTATTTCGTTACCGCCTACCATGCTTTGCCTGGAACACCACTGTTTGCCACTAAGAAGGCCAAGCAGATATTTGTAACCATCTGAGCAGGACACCTATTGGAAGGTGTCCACACAAGAGGTTAAGTTGCATGCAAGAGCTGCTCTGGGGAAAGAAGGTGGAGAGGTGTCCTCATTTGAGGGTGTGTCTTAGAGGGAAGCATCCACTCCACTGTCTCCTAGTCGCTTAACACATCGGTTCGATTCTACCAACTTCGCTCCAACGCTCCACATCGACGCCCTGCACATGCAGTTCCCCGGACCACTCTCTCTCCTATCCACACTCTGGTATCGCTCTCATCCTCTCTTCGTCATCTCCTTCCTCGTCTTCGCCCCGTTCCTCACTGGCTACCAGTCTTACTCGCGAGCCACTCGTAAGTGGAGAAACGCGGTATCCTGTCCTGGAGACCTTCTCCACAGATAATAAATCACGCACCGAAACCCAAACTATTGTTCTCTTAAATGCTGTCGGCTTTCTAAAAAATCACTCTGGAGTTTCGACAACCAAATTTGGAGTGTTTTGGCATCCCCACCACTATGATCTGTGTAAATTATAGCTCATAAAAAAAAAAAATTGGCTGTGCAGAATATCCGTAAAATCTCAAATCCTGTCAGCCCACTAGAAAACTGGGCACGATATAAAATCTGTTTGAAAAACGAGGCAATTGTGGCCAGAAGCTAAATAGTGAGTGTTGATTCCAAATGGCCCTGTTGGAGTGAAAAACATCACAACTGCATTGGTCAAGACTTTGCATTGTAGCAACAATTGTACCTTCACGGCTGTCCCTACGTTCATGACATCCAGTAGGAAAGTGTCGTGCCCGTAGATGGAGGTTAGCTCGTAGTACGTTGTGTTTCTGTTCCCTACAGGGATTTAACTACATGTATAGTGCATACGAATAATGGAGAGGCATAGGTTTGCGTATCGACCTGATTTTTGAAGTACTTCGCTCATATCCCTCTGTTGCTGGACTGGGAATAACACGTCTGAAGTAACCCCCAGAACCTGCAATGACAAGTTTTTACAAGAGTGAGAAATGGCTTTAGTTAAAGTCCCTGTGTTTCAGTGCAGAGGTTCATACATACGTAGGAGACCTGGGGTCAAAATTAAACCAAAACCAACAGATGTGACAATATTACAGGTGCTTCCTGACCTTTTGAGTTTTGATCTGAGCATTGTGTCTTATGAACGTGTGTGTGTGTGTGTGTGTGTGTGCGCGTGATAGATCACCAGGATGGGGCATATGACTCTCTGGACACCTTCCTCCAGAGATGAATAGCCATTACTCATATCAAACAGATCCATAGCCTGCATCCACACACACTCGTGATGGTCATTATTAGAACATTTATGCATGAACTGCGCATGATTCATGTGAACTAAGTGGCACAAATAGTTGCCAAATAGAGCCTTTGTGTGGTGCGTCTCATAGAGGGGTGATATCTTATACTTGATATATATAGTAGAGAATTAGGGTCGTATGCTCACAGAATTTCTCTCCCTGTGCAATAAGTTCAGTCAATTTCTAAGTATACGAAGAGGATTAGTTTCCTCGATCCTGTCTGAGAGGTAGTGCTCGATTCTCAAGTCCTGGCAGAGTCTGGGCCGCTGTCGGGTATCTGCGTTCTGTCCAAACCTCTGTTCCCACTCTGGCCACTCCTGCAGGCTATCGTACCAACCTCCTCGCAGACGAAACATAGCAGATTATTAGACCATTTGATGGTGTAAAATATATCATCATTAGAGTACGTGCAACTTTTGATGTGTATGTTGAATATGCGGCTTATTGGGGGGCGGTATGACTGTTAGTACCTGGCATCGTAGATAGCACTCTGGCCTGTTAAATGCTGATGGCGATATCAGTTACTTGGCATATTGCCATGTATCGTACTACTCAAATACTGTAGACTGCCACTGCTATATAATACACTGGGGTATGCTGCTATACAAGGCATTATGTGTACCTGGCATGAGTCTTCCATCAGAGGGAGGAGATGTCGTATAGTCCCTGTCCAGTCGGCGATCTTCCATCAATATCTGCCGACTGGACATAGCGCATGCGCAATGGGACGATGGGTGGTCCTCAGACATGCATGATAGCGATCATAACCTAGAGAAATCCACAGAGGAGTGTGATCTCATATTAAAAATACGTGGCAATAGCACGTGTGCGGGACGAGGCAATAGTGATACCAAGTGCAGCATCCAGAACAATTGTGAACCTCAGTGCATCCAAAGATAATGGCCATAAAATGTGGAACAGTCAGTATACACATAACTGCAGCTCCGTGGGAAACGATGATGGTTGACCTACCCGGCATGGACTCGGTCAGGAAGAGTGCGGCAGCATGAATGCTCTGCATGCCACACCAGAGACGACCGACAGCTGCGTGGAGAGAGAGATCCCCAGATGGTACCAGGGAGCCGGAACGGCGCATTGACCAACACCATGTCCTCTTACGTGCACCACAGGGAAACTCATGCACTGATTGCGTTTACCGTGCGTGTCAGAACATAAATCTCGACCCTTCGAATATGTTCTAGCAACACTATGTCCATTAATCCTGACCTCCGAATAAGGGCACCTCGAGACTTTTGTTATAATATCACCAGCTGTCACTTATCAGAGGTTTCACTCTAGGGCGGATTGATGGTGAGTGGCCATGAGTACCAGTGATGGCAAGAGGCCACAATTGATCCGTAGCATGCCTCTAGCACGATTGGGTCGGACACACCACATAGTAATGTGTGTGTGCTAGAGCGTCGCCGGACCAATGAAGCTTCCCACCATCCCTTGCTGGGGTGTTGTGTGCACATCGATGACGATATCTAACTTGCCAGCTTCACATTGCCTTCAAGCCGAAAGCAAGCTTTCATCGGAGAAGTGCTCATACATACCTCGGTGCTGCAGCGTGCTGAAGACGCGGATGAGAGGCTGCAGTAGTGCACAGCAAGAGGACGTTGCGCGTTGAGTGCCGAGCTCTACAACGTCTCATACGCACAGGTCCAACGTCGGAATGCACCCACTGCAGAGGCACAAGAGCCTTCCGAAAACACTAAATCACCTGAATTTTCTAGCTAGCTAGCAAACCGTGACTTGAAGTGGACTTGCTCGCGTCATGTTTGAAAATACTTTCGTAACACCACTTCCCGTCGTGCCTCGTATTTCTCTAACGGACGCTCTTCTCCTAATCTGCACCACAGTGTTGTGTTTACACAACACTACACAGTGCGCCGGTCCACGCCACGCGACGACGGACACGTATAGCCTCCTGTCCAGACCGCGGAAGTTCCGGCAGGGCTCTGCTGCAGAGTAGTCAAAAGAGTGCACTAGGGCTTACGGGCGGCCGAGTCCCCCGCCGCAGTGGACACGGAGCGTAGCGGACGCTCGATAGAGGACAGGGCCTTATGAGCGCCCGTATGCTGTGATGATTATTATCGGGCTGTCTCAGGGAAAGAGCATCGTGTATACGGCACCAGATGGTTGGGAAAGCATCGCTGTCTATTATAGCAATATTCGGCGCTGCTCAAAATGGCGCTCGCCCTCGCAAAGAGATTTTCACCAGCAAGGCAAAGTTGGAGCAGAAGACGGGAAATGGGGAATGGGAGTTTCAGTACTCCGTCCCTGGTGACCGAGTTTCAAGAACCCAGCAGACACGAATACAAACTCCAAGTCCTGGCCAACCTCGCAAAGTCGCTACGATCCAGTCAACTAGAATTTTTAGACAACTCACGTCCTCGTCTTTTTCTCGGTAGTCTAAAGCTCGGAGATGTAATCATGTTAGCTGTGTTTTTCTCTTGACAGTAGATGTAATGGCGGAGGATAAGGACGAGCAGATGGTGAATTTGCAATGGGAGGATCTGAAAGTTGTATGGACCGAAGAACATGGCCTATACTGGAGAAGACTGCATTCAATTTACTGTCAAGTGCCTGTCGAGTGTGCCTCAGTAGCAACAG
>CASHTH010003025.1:0-13922 GCA_030341885.1 Geodia barretti
CCAATAGTGAGCGACATTGTACAAAATCACTGCAAGTGATAACCTCCCTGTTCAGTGACTGTACATATGAAACACTGTGCTATAGTAGAAGAGGAAGATTCTCTAGTGTTTATTGTAGCACATGGCTCCCCGCCTTACCAATTCAACCTCTTGTATGGGGGAGTTTTTCCTCTTGATAAAACTTATGGGGAAATAGAATTGAAAAACTTCTGTACTTTAGCAATACTGGCCCATAAATTGGGAAGGAGAATGTCGCTATCCGTTCAGGTATTTTATCACAAGAACAACGCTGCTGCAAATTTTGTTGTCACAAAAAATACACCGTCACTCATTCGAGCTGTCAAAAAAGAGTATTCTCGTCTGTTCCTGTACCAGCAAACCCTAACCATTGTGTGACTACACCACAAAAGCAATTACCCTCTCAATACCAGCGAATCCACAGGCTGGATGGACTATTGTACCGGATTTTGATCCTCCACAGATTTTAACGCGACTAATTCGAGAATACAGGGAGGGTAAAACACCACCAAGCATACAACTGAATGTGAAATGGACAGGGCAAGGGGAACCAAAGGAAGAGGAACTGAAAATAAGAGTTCATGGATGTATATTTACAACCTTCACCCTTTTCAGTAAGTATTTCATTCCGTCATCTATAGCAACTCAATTACAAAGCCAGCACCAACCACTAGGCCTTGGACTCCAGTCTACTGCTCCACTGTCACCACTGTCTTCGGTCTCTTCAAATGCCCCCTCTCCGCCTCGCACTCCAAGAGCATCCCCTGCACAACCAACAGCCAGCCTCAGTCTCACAATGTCAGTTGAGTCTAGGACTCTTCGACGAAGCAATACAGTGTTCACAAGAGGGGTAGACCCTGATAATCTGGTTACAGTTCTCTACAGTAACTTGCTGCTGACTCCCGAAGAAAAGGCCAGAGCCACACAACAGACGCTGACAATCCACCAAAAGTTGGAGGAGATTTTTCGGACGATGGAGCGACGCATTTCAGTAACCCCTGGAGACCTCCACGTATTGATTAAAGCTCTCAAGGCAGAACCTGCAACAAAGGCAGTCGGTGACAAAATTCAAGGTAAAGGCTATTGATGTCATAATACAACATCACACTGTCTTTGTTTTTGCAGAAATTTACGATGAGGAACATGGGAAAAGGCAGGAGTAAAACGAGAATAGCACATTATAATACATGTCTTTATTGTTCGTGAATTTTTTCGATGGTGCTTTGTGTTGTGCTAATTAACGAATAAGCGCATGGGCGCGCGTAAGTTTTGAGTGCGTTTACAGGGCTTGGCCGGGTGCGTTTACGCGGCTTTGGCGTCTCCGATCGCCCTTGAAGAAGATTCACTCACCATGGCAGGTAGACTGGCGAGATCTCTCCTCCAGAGAAGGTTCGGACAGCGGCTGCCAGTGAGACTGGCCAGTGGAGAGGCCTACGTACCTGAGAAGCCACCAGTGGAAGGTGAGCCTACTGTAGGTCATCTGAGAAGGTCATGGGACGGCGCGCCTCGCCTCCAAACGTCTGAGCGTGTATAGAGAGAAGTATAGACGTGAGTTAAGGGTAGGTGCTGCCAATGGTGGCCGGCGTTGGTAGCTGAGGCTCAAACCCCTCAATTCAGATGTAGTTCGTTGGGGGTTAGGCTCACTTGCTCTCTATATTTGTGCTGCACCCTAAACTATGAGCACTGGTTGTCTTTGTTTTTCTCAGCTCAGTCTGTTTATTGCAAGCAACTCCTCCTAGGTGTAGCTGCATGGTCACATATTGTGTGTAGCCTAACTGAGTCAGTAGACCAGTGCATTTACATGTATCCTGTATTCTGGATATTGGTGATCACTCCGACTACATTATGTGCGTAGGGGGTGTGGCAAAAATAACCGTTGGTGGGTGCAATACTTCAGAGTTTTTATCCGTCATTTTTGAAATTATGCAGGCATTGTATATATATACAGTGTATAGTTGGGTCCAGAGTTCAGTGCTACCCTCTTGTGGGGCAGTGTGTTATGGCAAGCTGTCCAACAGTGACAGTGCCCGTACAAGCCTCACTGGATCTAAATTACACATCATAGCAGTGTGTTTGTTACCTTGCGTGGTCGGGGACGGCGTGCTTTGTTTGGAATAATAATGTATCTGAAAATAATTTATTATTGTACCAGACTTTTAGCCAGTATAGTTAGTTTAGTATAGTTTAGTATTCATCTGCTACTACATTATTTACGCATTATGTCTAACCCTCTCCATCTCTTAGGGAAGACAGAGAACATGAAGTTGGTCCATGCCATAAACAATGCTCTTGACATTGCCATGGAGACTGACTCCACTGCAGGTCAGACACTGCCCACCAACTACAGCATATGATCGATGTATTGTTGCCCTTCTTTTAACCCCTGACACCCAGGCACACGCAAGTAGTGTCCATTTTGTTAGAAAGAAACACACCATTACGCGATAGCCCATACTGTTTTGTGCTATAGAAAAATGTTTTCATCCCAGTTCTGCGGCAATCTTTTATCAGCCAGGTGCTCTAGTGCTAGGAACGTGAATGGTGTTAGGAACATGTATGGTGGCAGTGTCTGCTAGCATTTTCGTTTCGTCTCGTGTCTCGACTTACACCATAATATGGTGTAAGTCAGAGGTAGTGTACACATGTTCCTCATTGTTCTCTCTCCTCCATGCAGCCATATTTGGGGAAGACGTGGGGTTTGGAGGAGTCTTCCGCTGCTCTGCTAATCTCAGAGATAAATATGGTCAGTGCACTCTATAGGACTGTTCAATTCACCCTATGTTCATGTATAGTACACAACTGGTTGTGAATCATGTTGTGGGTGTAGTTGCTTTCCTATTGCCTTTGCCTTGTACCTCACCGCGTTGTTGACACGTTTATTTTGTTGAGACTGAGGTTTACAGAATCTAAACTGTTCAAGCTGACGAATTACTTTTGTTTAGGTGTGTGTTTTTATTTGTGCAGATGTTTCTATACCTTCATGCTTTATTTGGTGCTGTATGTACATACTGTACATTTGCACACGCGTTTTTTGAATGTGGAAGGCACTGCACGTATTACACGTCATTTTTGATGAATGTGTGCATACAATAATTATCCTTCACTCCTTTACTTATGTATGTGCCTCACACTTTCATAGAAGTATAAATATGGGCCGGAACTGGTTGTTACATACTTGTTCTTCACCCGTTGCAGGCAGTAACAGAGTATTCAACACCCCGCTGTCAGAGCAAGGGATTGTGGGGTTTGGAATCGGTCTGGCCACTCAGGGCTCCACTGCCATAGCTGAGATTCAGTTTGCCGACTACATTCACCCAGCCTTCGATCAGGTGATTCACTTATATTGTACACAATGATATACAATACTGTAGATGCAAAGGTAGTCAGCATGAGGTCACAGTGCTCTTGAGGGATTTTTCGCTGGAAAGCGATTTACATGAAAAAACATGTTTATAGCATGCTAGCTCAGAGGAAAAGAAAGAACCTCCCCCACCCAAGCACACAAAACACAGACAATAACATATAAACAGAAAGAAAGCACATATGTACACACTTTGCTACAGTTGTGCATACTATTGTTATAAACCATGGAAGCTTCGCTCATATGTACTTGCAGTACACATACATAAAAGTTAAACTTCATGGTTGATCAAATAGGGGTAATTCTATAGTTTTGGAGATGCAAATGCACATTTCCTTGAGTTAGCACTACAATGTCTACACCTCGGTATGTTTGCCGTTTACATACCTGGATATTCATGACATCGATAATAATAATTATAGTGTGCAAAAACAAAACTTGTGTACTAATATAAGCTTCTCCACCCCCACCACTATGTATGTATGTACCTCTGGCACAGGTGGTAAATGAGGCGGCCAAGTACCGCTACCGTTCTGCCAGCCACTACCACTGTGGTCCGCTGACGGTCCGGGCCCCGTACGGTGCGGTGGGCCACGGTGGCCACTACCACTCCCAGAGTGTGGAGGGATTCTACGCCCACGTCCCCGGCATCAAGGTATGGGTACATACATACATACATACGTGTGTTTGAAATACACATTATGAGAGGGGCTTAGATATAGAAAGGGATTGTTGGTATCTGAGTGGATTCATGATGATGTAAGTGAAGGAATTAGTCATTCTCTCTGTGTACCCTACATAACACTGGGTGTGTAGGGAGAGTTGGGCCCATAAAAGACTCTTTAACCTACCGCCCCGGTTCTCAAGGCTGGGCACCCAGGGTCCTGCCTCTTTCTTTCTGTTTATATGTTATTGTCTGTGTTTTTGTGTGCTTGGGTATGTTATTGTCTGTGTTTTGTGTGCGAGGTTCTTTCTTTTCCTCTCATAATTATTCTTTTAGCTAGTATGCTATTTTCATGAAAAATATCATGGTTCACTTAGTTTGCATAGTTGTGGTGCCCTCCATTATGCAAAGCATGTACAATATGCAGTGGATCTTCAGTAAAAATCACACACGAACATAGTCATGTGATAGTAAAAGCACATCATACAGTACAGTTTTGTATGTACATGTACAATACAGGTCACGTGACGAAAGAGTCATGTCATTGTTGTTTCTGTGTATATATGACAGGTGGTGATTCCTCGTGGACCGAGTCAGGCCAAGGGTCTCCTCCTGGCCTCCATACGGGACCAAAACCCAGTCTTCTTCTTTGAGCCCAAGTGGCTCTACCAGGCAGCCGGTGAGAGACACACACAACTTGCACCTTTATGTGTACATGCATGCAGTATACACCAGTGTGTATTTTGTGCAGTAGTATGTATGTGTTTGTGGGTGGTTGCGGGTGGGTGGGTGTGGGGGGGCAGTGTTTTAGTTGTTTTTACTTTCTTAAAACCTTCAGTCATTGTGCTAGACACATGGAGTTTCATGTCTTGTCCTTCAGTCTCATTCTTACAGCCCTTTAGATACCAATAGAGCAGTAAAAGCTGCACATCTCACCTACATAGTGTGTGTATTATGATGTTACTGTGCTATTGTAGCCGAGGAGGTGCCAGTGGCTGACTATGAACTCCCTCTATCAAAGGCTGAGATACTTCAGTCAGGTTAGTCCTCCATTGCTCTGGTCTTCGGCCGAAACCCATGTGTGCGGGCGATCTGGTGCTCGTCGTAGACCCCGCATCTGGGTCCGCCTTCGGGTCGATCGATGCCCCTCACTGTCTCATTGCTATTTCTAACATTAAAGCTCCCTACTGCTAATCAAAACTGTCTGAAAGAATGTCGTTAACTGTGACTTGTGCTCTGTTCCATGACCGGGACTACATAATTCCCACATGTTTTTTGTAACGTTCAGCACCATTCTTATTGTGAACTATCCCTCTTGATCTCTCTCTCTCTCTCTCTCTCTCTGCAGGTAGTGATGTGACGGTGCTGGGCTATGGGTCTCAGATACAGATCCTGAGACAGGCGTGTGAGATGGCCCAGTCAGAGTTGGGAGTCTCCTGTGAGCTCATTGACCTCCGCACCATCCTACCCTGGGATGAGGACACCGTCATTCAGGTTAGTGCAACCTTATTCACTCTTAGTTTAAAGTTTTAGGAAGAGCATTTTTAGCAGTTAACAGAGTGCCACGCCTGTTTACAATGTGCACATGTAGTACAAAGGTGTTAAGTTGCTCTCACAAAAGACTAATGCTATTCATGCACAGTCTTCAGAATAGTAGCTACGGTTCTAAATGTTCGGATACTAAAGGCAGCAAAAATGTACCGTTAGTTCATGTGGCATTGCTCAGTAAGGCACTCAATGGTAGACTTTGTAGTGCTGTGTGGAGTGTGCAATGGATTGTGCTCTCTCTCTCTCTGCAGTCTGTGTGTAAGACTGGGAGACTGGTAGTATCTCATGAGGCTCCACTAACTGCTGGCTTCGGAGCCGAGCTAGCGGCCACTGTTCAGGTACACACCAACCTTTAACCATTTTGTTTGTGCACTACATACTCAAGAATACAGTGGAAAATCTGAATTTAAACGATTTACACGTCAACCCTCTCGATGCGTGATCTAGCAGCAAGAGAACTGTTGTCTGTTCGGCGCGTTTGCTGCATTCGCAAAAATGCCCTGCGTTCACCTACTAGTAATTGGCGAGTGGGAGCGAGCCAAACCTAGTTGTTCGTTTCGAGTGGATTTTCATCGTCTGTTCGTACTTCGTGTAAGTGCACATGCACGGCTTCGTTTACGTGATTCTGAATACGCAAACCGGTATGAAATTTCGCAATCGTCTGTATTATTATACGCTTACACACGCCGCGTGGTTAGCCAGCCTGATCGATCACTGCCTTAGCCTACTGCCATGCCAGCTGCCTGGTGGACCACGACAGACGAGTTGAAAGCGTAGGTAAGTACCGTTCTGCTCACCTGCTCACCGTTTCTGGCAATATACAGTACGCATGTAACGGCGACATCTGTATTCTTACACGAAAGGAAAGCTGTACGCTGACGGCAACGTTATGCAGCCTGAACATCGCAGGCAAATCCCAAGTTGGGTCGCTCCGCTCGCCAACAAGGTTCAACATTCTTCTAGTATTCTTTTCTCTCTGTCACAGGCGGAGTGTTTCAACCACCTGGAGGCCCCCATTCAGAGAGTGTGTGGCTGGGACACTCCGTTCCCGCTCATCTTTGAGCCTTTCTACATACCCAACAAAGTCAGGTGTTTCGACGCCATCAGAACTGTTGTGGACTATTGATGTCTGTTGCTGTTTGAAACATACATAAAATGAGTTTTTGCCACTTGCAGCAAACTTAACCTGGGTACGCATGTAGCCCACGCACTGTCTGCACATAAAAAAATTTGCGATGTGTAATGCAATGCACAATTTTGGAAGCAGCGTGCAATACCGACTTGCAGAAGTCGGCACATTTTGAAACGTTTTCACTCTGTATTGCAGCTCTAAATAATACACACCATCACAAATGTTGGTAGCATTCCTAAGAACACATTTGGCAGCGCCGTAAAGAATAATTACGTGGACTGGGCGGGGAAACAGATGACATGAGAGGTCCTGCTGCTTCTTATAGGGCCTCTTTCAACGTAAGTTCACTTGATCGTTCAAGTTTTGCCAATCCCTTTCCATACGCAAAAACCAGGGATAAGCAGTAACACCAATTTCATTATTTTCTCACGACCACAACATACACGGCTTCCAAAACTAATTTTGTACAAAGGTCATCGAAATAATAATACTATTTGCCCATATATAATTTGGATAAATTAGTTGAGTAAGTCTTCAGAATGCTTCACTTGAGGGATGCGATTTCAACAGTAGCTGTGAATCCATTTGGTGTCTTTCCCCCACATATCATCAGCTTGTTGTTGGGGAGGATTGTTGCCATTGAATGACATCGCTTCACCATCATTTTGCTAATTACATTCCATGAGTTCGTTATTGCATTGAACTGTCTCACGGTGGGCGTAATGCTGGCATCGTCTTTAGCGTTTTCGCAACCTCCAACCACCAGTAGCTGGCCGTGAAAGGTCACCAAGGTTGGAAAGAATAGTGGAAGTGGAGCAATTTCTTTCCAGACGGACCACTATTTGAATGTGGTTGTGGGTAGAGGAGATCATTCACGTAACACATTAGCACCGAGTCGGTGTGTCCCGTGTTAAGTCCTCCAGATGCGAATCCGCCACCAATGTACAGTCTCTCCCCACAGATGGTGGTTGTGGCTTGCCAGAAAGGATGAGGTAGACTGGCAACTGTGGACCACTGTAATGTCTGAGTGTCCAGTTTACTCCACCGCCTCTTTCCTCTGAACCCGCATCCTCAACGGCCACTATATGACGTGAAGTGTTTGTTTGGAAGCAACTGTATATGCGAGGGTACTATTTCATGGGTGAGAAGATGTTCTGTCACTTTGGTCTTGCTGAAGACTAAGTAAAGTGTGTGGCTCTCCTAAATGATTGCCTCCAATGATTGTTGGTTGTTGTTAGACTACTGACTATGGAGAAGTCTTCTTGGACATTCGGGAAGACCTGCCCATGCTTGGTCGCCTGAATTGTAATGGCAGCATCTTTTGTATTACTGCATGCATCGCAGAGAAGAGGACATCAAATCTCCACACACGTGCAACTGAAGATCCGCATGTGCAAAAGGAGCTTGCCATCTCTCCATTTCAGTTCAGAGATCTCGCTAGCTGCCGCTATTGGCTTCACGTCATTCACTTTCTGCTTTCGGCAGACTTGTGGGGACTGGATTCAGCTGCCCTGTTCCTACACTAGTGCATCCTTTAGCCACACTTCCCATTGGCAGCGACCCTGCAGCAACACCACTGTTTGGTTTAGTAGGTTCTTCCTTGGGAGATCTATAGCTAGCGGCAATGCCAGTTTTTTCCTTTGCTATTACTGCGGGCAAACCAGTACTTGCATTTAACTGTCCTGTAGCTACAAAACTTTCTCCTTTCTGAGGAGATGTGGTGATATTCACGGCCATCGGAGCCACTTCGCTTTCATCCTTTATCTTTCGTTGCAGATCTTGCATCTCTGCATCCTTTGCCTGCAGTTTCCTATCCTTTGCCTGAAGAGCTGCATCTTTCATCTCCACACTATTTTGCAGAGCATTCACTACCTGTTCATTTTCTTGAGTGCACACTGGAAGTCTTTCGTTAAGGTTTCTTTTTGTTGTTTCAACTCCCAAATCTCTTTTTTCTTTTCGTTTAACTGTTGTTTTAGCTGCTGCTTCTCGATATCAAGCTCATGTACTTGCAGCTCGTGTGCCTGTTTTTCCAAGGCCTCGATTGTGTCCCTCATTTTGTGCTCTTGCTCCTGGTCCACCGCACTAAGTGCCTGACTGTGTTCTTTTTCGGTCCTCTCCTCATTTCTCGTCTTCTTCTCTGTTCGATACTGTCGTGGTAGGCAGCGCTCTTCTTCAGATCAATCGTACGGTCACAGAGCTGTTCTGCTGTTGGTCGCTGATCATCCTTGTCTTTGATATAGTCGAGGGCTACTTCAAGCAGAGGGTGCGTAGGAGAAATGAGATCAATGTGCTGCTTTCGACGCTCCATCTCGGGGATCTCTACACGAGCTCGGCCTAGTGGGAAACGAGAATCGTCATGTACTTCCACGGAAATTGTTTGAGGACCGGGATCAGGAAACTTGCGAGTGATGAGCTGAACAAAGAGAATGCCACAGGAGAAAATGTCCAGTTTGTTGGTGTATGAGGGTGGTTGGCCCATGCTCGGGAGCCACTCTATAGCACATTCCAGGCAGTAGGTGTGAGTGTGGCGATTATCCAGTGTGCCGAAGATCGCCCATACCAAAGTCGGTGACCTTGGCTCGCCTGATTACCGATCAGAGCTAGATACATGTACTGCTAAGATCGCGGTGCAATACTGCCATACTGGTTATGGAGGTGGGAGAGAGAGCTGTGTCACATGTGGCCAATGGCCCACTTGCACATGTAGAGGGGAGAGGAAGAGGGTGTGGTGCGACCCGCTCCAGGTAGCTAGTGAGACTCTCATCCATAGCTCCATGAACAGGATGGGTGCCCAGACTCAGGGTTCTGCACATGAGCCAAGTACTCGGATGACGTTGGGATGCGCAACCCGTTCAGGAAATCAATCTCTTGCTGGAACGCTCTATCGATTCAGTGAGAAGAAGGATCCCTGGTCCGGCATAAGATTGGATGGATAACTTGGCGGCGTCAACCACGCAGTTGGTTACCACTTGGCCTCCTGTAGAATCGGCTCATAAGATCCGTCCCGTGATTTAATAAGTTCGACGTTACTGACATCCATATCTACGCATGGATGTGTATAGGCTGAGCCAGTAGATTGTCACTATATGATTATATGTCAAGTCTCGACTAAGAAATTGTTCTGACTAGCAGTCTGGCTACCTAACTACTAACACCAAATACTTTCTTGTGTACTACTGCTATCCACTGAGGATTAGATCAGGCAATGGCGACGTGTGTGACTTCAAAAAGTATGAACATGCAGTGTGGTCACCTGATTATGCTGAGTTGTTATCTATTGTGTAGGCGGAGCTACCAACACGTTTGTGCGCTCAGCAATGTTATCAGGTCTGTATTGCATGAAAAAACTGCTCTTCTCATATACACAAAACGGGGTGACATGCTAAGCAATTATAGTGTGAGCAGATACTACCCAGACTGGAATGCCATGCATCATGCAATCATAAATATCTTCCGCTGTATAAACTCTAGCATAGTACTTCTAATCGTGCTCGCGCATGTCCAGTGCGACAAACAGCTGGTTGACGGCTCACTTACATTGACAAGATGGCATATTTGGTGTTAGATATAGGAGTTATATACAGAACTTCAGATGGTGTGCTAACGTGCAATACTTTGTCATGGTATTAGCTATATCAATGTCCACGTAGGTGTGGGACTGCTGACAACTCCGTTCACCTGCAGTAACTGGTGAAGGGAGGAGGAGGTATAACTACCTGTCTGAAATAGCTTGCACCCTTAAGTGTGATATCCTCATGGTTACTGTTAGCTGTAAAACTTGTGTAGGTTATAAAGGGCGAAGCCCCGGAAGGGGGCACCCCTTCCGACCACTTCCGCGGGACTGGACGACGGCGGCAGAGGCTTCTGACCGCGCAGTCTTCGGGAGTGGCGCAGAGCATCTCTGAGGCAGGGGCTCAGGAGTAGCCATGGCGCAACGGTTGTAGTATAGACAGAGCGGTGTGATATAAAAATCTAATACTTCCCTAGTACTTTCGGTGACGGATGACCTTCTTCAGGGAGTGACTTGTTTTTCATTGGAGCTACACTAAACTATGCAATTTATCAAAGGTGTTCTTTCAGAATTCCTGTCTTTTAATTATCCACTTTTTGAGGCATTGTTTTCCCCACAGTTGCAGTTAGAAGTCAAAATTATGACTCTAGTTTTCTTCTCTAAAGAAGTATAGCGTGAAACACAAGCGGAATAACTAATGTTTAGCTACATCCGCTAGGTGTTGCCTGTTAAGCACACCATAGAGGTACATTTTATTTAATGTTCTCGGACAAGGAATACCGACATTTTAGTATAGCCCTTAAGTGCTACTAAAATGCAGCTATCAGAAACTGAATCATGTTAGGCTGTGCTGGCACGGTTGGTGCAGCCAATCAATTAATGGGGTTGGGGGTGCTTCCTTCAGATTATTACTATGCCATGTGCATGCACATTTTTTGCTAGGGACGAGGTTTCATTCCCCAGTGACTATCACATAGCTCAAAACTGCTCAACTGCAATAACTAGGAATGGTGTGTTTGCCACGGAATAGATCACACCCTTTTGTGCTGTATCCTCATGCATGATTATTTTATTGTATTTGTGTCTCTAAAACGCTTGGTACATTCGGAGCATTTTTGTGTGCAGGTAATAATATCAGATGGGGAACCTGTGGGTTTTTATGTAGCTAAAGTAAAGTTGGGCCACGGCGGGCAGGGAGAAGCAGAGGGATTATAGCTGTTCTCAGACGTAAGCACGCTGCCCTACCTTGGGAGAGGAAGTCAAGCGTCAACATGAATGTCTAAATAACCTGGGGAGCATCTTGTAATTCAATCCCTGCCGACACGGCCCCCCAACCAACATTAATATAGCTACAGAAAAAAAAAACCCAAACATTGACCTTACGTAAGTAATGTCACACATCTCCGAAAGTACTAGGGAAGAATTGCTTTTTTTCAAAACAACTGACTTGTGATGAAACTAAACTCTATCTTGAATGGCTATCACTGTGCCCCTTTGTGAAAGAGGGACTATACGCTGATCTTGGAGACTGTGAGTTCCAGGAACCCTTATCACCAAAGTCCAACCCGGCAGAAGAAGTGGTCAGGAGCATTACCACACCCCTCTGGGGTTTCTCCTCTCCATTATTATCCACAGTGATTATAGCTGCAAGACAAGGTATATACCATGATTTGGCTCGGGTTATTATTGTTGTAAAAAAAGATTCAAAGTAAAAATAGGAGGAAAGTTCTTAGCTTTTAAAACCAAGGGTAGCTATCAATTAATTAATTATGTATAATTTCTGTAATTTAATTTTGTGCTAATGAGTTTGACTTTGGGAATTTTGTTATTCTCATGCTTAAAGGTTTGGTTTCTGACACAAATATAGGGATTCCTGACCAGAGAGAGAGAAACAAAAGCGCATTATGTTAGGGCAATACGAAATCCCTACTCTATCAGCACACAGAAAGAGTTGTGGGTTGCCACTGATTCCTAATCATTCTCCCTCAAAACAAAGTGATGATTTTGCCAAGTATTAACACATTGATACCTTAAGCCAACTTGTTTACCGGAGTAAAAAAAAAAAAAATACACAACAAAACATGTGCAAGCAAACCTAAAAAACCACCCCCCCCTCAAAGACCACAAAAAAACTCACTTCAAAACGAGATGTTCTGGGGCATGGTACATGAAGGGCACGTGTCACTGATGGCGGGGGTATATAGCTGACCAGACTTGAGATATTCCCAGTAAAGATGATGATAGGCAACGATCTCAGGCTGGCATATTCGCAACAGCCTGACACTAACATGTAAAGATGTCGGCTCCAATAGATAAATGGTTTTGTTTGTAGGCTACAAGTACCTCTTTAGACTACTACTGCTTTGCCCAAATTGTATTCATTACATATCCTCAGCACCTCATATTATACAATTCAGGGGTTCAGATTTTTCTCCTTTCTCAGTTTATACTGCAATGTCACTGGCCCAGAGTGGTCAGTAGAAGGTTGACTAGTTATGTGGCAGTTTTCGTTTTTATCCCAGGTATCCCCACCCCACCCACAATGTCAGAGCAGTCCAAGAGGGTCTCGATAGCATTATTGTGTCGTGGACTCCATCAGTAATGCCACTGGGTACAGGATCTACTATGGTAGTATAGTGGCGGCCACGGTTGGGTTTTGAGGTGTCACCAATGCGTTCTACTGATAACTACACTCTGGAAGGATCAAGGTGGAGAATACTAAAGCATATTTCCTTTATGGCTCCTCTGATACTTGCCAAGCACTTGGTCAACTGGAAATCTCATTAGGGTAGCTCACCCCATCATTCCCCCGTTTTGGCCTAGTTCTGTAAAATCATTTCAGTTACCACTCAAGACTATCTATGGTGACTGTAAATTTCGTAACACCAACTTCGATTATCTTCTTTACATGCGTCACGGCGAGCTAGCTAACTAATTCTTATTCTACACGAAACTTACGTAGATAACGGATATTCTTGTACAAAAATTGAGAAGGTTGCTAATCATTCAGGGTTGACATTAAATTAAAATAAACAAATATGACCTCCTGCATAAGCAAAAAGGCTTTACTTGTTGGTAAGCAGTCGACCACCCGCATGCCAAAACAAAACTAATAGAGTGTACACGCTAACCTGGCGGCGTGGAAAACGGCATCGTGAAGTCGTAGCGAGGGGAAAACTATAAAAAGCCCAGAGCAATTGATGGAACTGAATTAGGTCTCAAGCCTCTACACCAGGCCTTCTGCCTTTTTTTTTTCCCTCCACGACGCGCATGGGATCTGTACGTTATTATAAGAGTGGAAAGATTTGGAAGAAAAATACTCCCACGCGTTAATAATAACTTTACGGAGGCATTCGCGCGTGGGAGAGGCAGAAGGCTGGTTTCGAGGCCAAACCTGGCTGGACTTATTCGAAGATGGGCTAGCTTCAGCAATACAGTTCCGCGGCCTCATACACGCAGGGGGAATCTTCTGTCGGCCGTTACATACGTGGCCCCCTGATTACCTCCTTCTCGACCGGCCCTCCCCCCCTTTCTTTTTACATTGTCTCATTGGCTTTTTGTATTCCCGAACGCCGCGCTCATGTCCTCTTCCGTAGACAAACCCTATCTCCTTTTACTCCACGGTTATATACCCCCCCCGACCCCACTCCTCCACATGCCCCGCATCATAGCCTCTATCAATTACCTT
>CASHTH010003026.1:0-25695 GCA_030341885.1 Geodia barretti
TGGATGGCCGTCGGATCGCTTGAGAGCCGCCAGCGCTCAATGTAGTATTCCCAAGGCAGGTCTGGGTGCAGCACGTTTCACAACGTGCACCTCGGTGATCGACTCGCCGGCGCGGGCGCGCAGCTTGTCCCACGCCTGCTCGAGCGTCATCGTGTACGCGCCGTCGTCGCCCGGCTGCAGCCGGGCGAAGGGGTCAAAGAACAGGGGCAGGTGCGCGACGCGGACGTTGGTCGCCTCCAGCGGATGTTGTGGTTGATAGACGGTCAGCCGGACTGTGCCGGCCGTTCCCGCTCGCGGTTGGCCAGCCAGCCCAGCGCGTGGAGGTCCGGCGCCTCGAACAGCCGAATCCCGTCTTCCAGTTGCAGGCGGACGACGTGTCGAGCTTTCCGGGGATGTCCCGCCGAGGACCGCTTCGGGGCCAGTCTTTTGCGTACGGATTCTAATCCACGAACTCGACCACGACCGGGCGCGGAATGAGCCGCGCGTCGTACGCCTCGGCAAACAGGCGCTCCAGCGCCGCGCGGCCGCGTGGGCCGTAGGAGCGTCAGCTCGTTCACGTACATGCCGACGAACCGGTCGGTCCGCTCGACGTCCAGCCCGCGTCCGAAATCGAGCGCGTAGGCGATTGCGTCGGCGCGGTGCTCAGCGCATGCGCGATGCTCGCGTGCAGCATGCGTGACACCTCGTGCATCGTGTCGGCGCCGAGGTCGCGCCGGATGGCGTTGCACCCGAGCGGCAACGGCAGACCCCCCGGGTCGGTCGGCCCACCAGACGCCCAGATCAACCAGGCACCGCAGCCCTTCGTCGGCATACGTGAGCTGCCCCTCGTGGATCAGCAGTCCCGCATCCACGGTGCCGTCGACGACGGCGGGCTGGATGTCGTCGAACGGCATCACCCGCCAGGCGACGCCGGGCCGGTACAGCTGCAGCGCCAGGTACGCCGTGGTCAGCTCGCCCGGGATCGCGACGGTCACGCCGTCGAGCGTCGCCGGCCCGTCCGAACGCGCCACAACTATCGGCCCATAGCGATTCTTCGCCCATGCTGGCGCCGTGCGGCAGCAGGGCGTAACGGTCGACAAGGTGCGCGTAGGCGTGGACCGAAACCGCCGTCACCTCGTAGCGCCCCTCGAACGCCGCGCGGTTGAGCGACTCGATGTCGGCGAGCACCTGGGCGATCTCGAAACGGCCGGGAGCGACCGCGCCGCACGCGAAGCCGTAGAACATGAATGCGTCGTCGGATCCGGGCTGTGCGCCACGGTGATGCGCGTCGTTGCTACCGCGTCAGGCATCGTCGTCCTCCGGCTCGGCGTACGGCTGCGCCCCACGCCGCACGACAATGGTCAGGCCGAACAGGGCGATGACCGCGGCGGCCGACAGGCCGACCCAGGCGCCTGACGCCATCGCCGGATCGGGCACCACGGCCGGCGCACCGCCGTCGACGATGGCCCGCGCTTCCGACCTGGCCCACGCCTGCTGCGCGGCCGCACGCTCCAGCAGGCGCTCGCCCGTCAGCAGGATCGCGAACGCGGCCAGCCCGACCAGCAGCAGCGGGTGCCGCGAGTTCTTGCGCGTAATGACGCTGAGCGTCGCGAGGACGGCCGCGAGCAGGCGCGAGCGATGCGATCCTAGGGCATGAGAACGCCGGCTGGCAGTCGACGCCGACGCGCTCGTCGCCCATCATGATCCACGGCATGAAGGCGCTCGTGGCCAGCGCGAACCCGGCCGTGAGCGGGAGATAGTACGCCCGCATGCTGTGCCGCACGGCAGCGCCCACCACCCCCACCCATCAACGACATGGGAGTCCGTGGCAAAAGCCCCGCTGCATTCGACCGTCCATGCATCCCGTCTGAACTGCGTTGTTCCTCGGTCACATACTGCTCGTATGCTCCCTCGTCACGCCTTGTCAGCCGTGCGCCTGGCCGGTCTCGGTGCGACGCGGGGTTTCACCACGGTCTCCCAGGCCGGCAGTCTAGCAGACTGTGGCAAGACCGCGCGTTGAACCGAGACCCGCCCGTATCAATGCCGCGTCCGGCCAGTACAAGGCGCGAGGAGGGAGCATATTTCCAATATGTGAGTGACGAGCAAGCCGCGCACGGCGCGGCCCGGCAAGCGCGGCGCGGGGCGAAGGGGTCCCCGCTAGCGCTTGCCGGGGGTTTGGGGCGCAGCCCCATCTAAGTAATGCCGCGCGGGGCGAAGGGGTCCCCGCTAGCGCTTGCCGGGGGTTTGGGGCGCAGCCCCATCTAAGTAATGCGGCGGGTGGCGTCAGGAAACCGTGCGGCTTCCAGCCGGCTGCCGGGGTCGGGATCGGAACGCGGGACGGCGGCGGATCGTCGGGGTGACGACCGGCGCCGGTGGCAGCGCGGCCGGATCCAGACTGTCCAGCTCCTCCAGGATGTCGGAGGCCCAACTGAAGACGGCGCGACCCGCAACCACGCGCCGGAGCGCGCGCATGCGCCGGCGCCGCTCGTCGGCCGGCATATCTATCGCATGCTCCAGCGCGTCGGCGAAACCCTCCGCGTCGTACGGATTGATGGCGAGCGCGTCATGCAGCTCCTGGGCGGCCCCGGCGAGTCTCGCTCAGCACCAGGACGCCGTCGAGGTCGTCGCGCGCGGCGACGAACTCCTTGGCCACCAGATTCATCCCGTCGTGCAGGGAGCTGACGACGCAGAAGTCGGCCAGACGGTACAGGGCCACCAGCCGCTTGATCTTGAGCGCCGACTTCCGGTAGCGGATCGGTCCGCCGGACACCGGGTAGCGGGCGTTGATCTCGGCGACTTTCTGATCGATGGCCTGTTCCATCGCCATGTAGCTGTCGATTGTCGATCGGGAGGGGACGCCGATCTGCACGAACGTCAACCGTCCGCGCAGATCCGGCCGTCGCTTCAGGAGCAGATCCAACGCCTCGAGCCGCTCCGGAATGCCCTTGGTGTAGTCGAGCCGGTCCACGCCGACACCCACGAACGGCGTCTCGATCCGCAGCTCCGCGACGAGCCGCTGCATGTCCGCCTCCAGCGCCTGCCCGCGCGCGTAGCCCTGAATCCGATCGTAATCGACGCCGATCGGGACAGCCTGCACCGCCGTGACCCGGCCACCGTGCGGACCGTGCTGCGCGCCACATCCGCGCCCACTCGTCGCGCGCGGCGGCAATGAAGTTGCGGCGGTCGCGCTCCAGCTGGAACGCCAGCAGATCGTTGGCGAGCAGTCCGGTCAGCAGCTCGCGGCGCCAGGGACAGATGCGGAGCCGGTTCGGATGCGGCCACGGGATGTGCCAGAAGAGCGCCGTGCGGGCTCCCGGGCGGCGCGCGCGCAGGGCGGGCGCCACCAGTGCGAGGTGGTATCCTGAATGAAGACCGGCGCGGACTTGTCGGGCAGCTCCTGCTCGATGACGGCGGCGAACTGCTCGTTGACGCGCTGGTAGGCGGCCCAGTCGGGGGCGCGAAAACGGGCCGGACATGCGCTTCGTGGCACAGCGGCCAGAGCCCCTCGTTGGCAAATCCCTCGTAGTAGCTGCTCGCCTCGTCCGCGCTGAGCCAGAGCCGCCGCAACCGATACGACGGGCTGTCGGGCGGAACCATGATCCGGTCGCCGTCGTCCACCACATCCCGGTCGGCACTGCCGGATCCATGCGCGATCCAGACGCCGCCGCGCTCGCGCATCAGGGCGTCGAGGGCGACCGCTACGCCGCCGGTGGTGGGCGACCAGCCGATGGCGCCGTCTTCGTTCCGGAAATGCTGATACGGCTCCCGGTTGGAAACGACGACCAGCGGCCGGCGTTGGGCGGGTGCGGGGCTTGACATCATTTCAGCGCTTGCCGCCGGGAACCGGGGTCACAAAGGTGGGATCGGGAGGGTGATCCTCCCGCGAGACGTGCGCCCGAGACGGTGGCCGGGGTGCATGCCATCGGGAAGCCCGGGGGCCCACGGCCACGGGTTCCTACACCTGGAACGACAGGCCGCAACCGCACGCGCTCTTTGCGTTCGGGTTGCGAAAAATCAGTGACTGCCCGAGCATCTCGGAGTCGCAGTCGAGGACCGTGCCGTCAAGATACGTGTAGCTCTTGCGGTCCACGAAGATCCGCGTGCCGTCGGGGCTCTCGAACACGTTGTCCGTCGGTTTCGGCGCCTGCTCCCACTTGAAGATGTAGCTCATACCCGAGCGCCGCCCGCCTTGACGCCGATGCGCAGGCCGCCGGCGCCTTCGTTTTCGGTGGCCATTGCCTCGCGGATTCGGCGGGACGCCGCTACTGTAACTTCAATCATTTCGGCCGATCCTTCTTGTCGTAGTGTAGACGATCGCCGCCGGGGGCGTCAGGACGTGCGACTTGCTGGCGACAGTTGCCGCAGCCGCGTCACGAGACTGCTCACCTTGTCGGCGGCGTAGTCGATCTCGTCCGCGGTGGTCCACCGGCCCAGGCCGAAACGGAGCGACGCGCGGGCCAGTTCGTCGGGAATCCCGATGGCGCGCAGGACGTGCGACGGCTCCAGGCTCGGCGACGCCCGGCACGTTCAACGTGCCGGAGCGCAGTCCGCGTTCATGCCCGCCCCCATCGATGAGCGGCGCCAGCGGCACGCGCGGCCGGCGGCGGCGCACGTACAACGCGCCCACGCCCTTGGGACCGTACAGTTTGTGCGCCGTCAGCGAGAGAGGTCGACCCCGAGCGCCTCGACGTCGACGGGCGCCCTGCCCACCGCCTGCGCCGCGTCGCTGTGCAGCAGAATGCCGCGTTCGCGCGCCAGCGCCGCAATCGCGGGGATGGGCTGCAGCACCCCGATCTCGTTGTTGGCCAGCATGACGCTGACCAGCGCCGTGTCGGCGGTGAGCGCCCGCTCGATCGCCGCCGGGCTGACGAGGCCATCCGGACCCGGCTCGACCTCGGTCAGCCGGACCCCGCCGTCCGCCAGCCGCCGGCACGGGTCGAGCACCGCCCGATGCTCGGTTGCCACGGTCACGACTGTGCAGCGGTCGCCCGCCGCACGCGGCCAGCGCGCCCTTCAGCGCCAGGTTGTTCGACTCGGTGGCGCCGCTCGTGAAGCAGATTCGCGCGGGTCCGCGCCGATCAGACCGGCCACCTGCCGGCGCGCCGCCTCGACGGCGTCGCGGGCGGTCCAGCCGAACGGATGGTGCCGGCTCGCGGCATTGCCGAAACGGTCCGTGAAGTACGGCGCCATTGCGTCGACGACACGCGGGTCGACAGGTGTGGTCGCGTGGTAGTCGAGGTAGATCGGCAGCTTCGGCATGGTCTGCGGAGGCGGCCGGAGCGGCGTGCCGGCCCGGTCGCGCGAGGCGGCTAACGGTCGGACGGAGCGGCCAGTTGCACTGGCGCCGGCGGGCGGCGGATCACCTCGAGCGGTAGCAGCTCGTCCTGGTCCGCACGCGCCAGCTCGTCGATGGTGAACTCGGAGAGCGTTCGGACGAGGCGGTCCTTCAGCCGCCACAGCGGATCGCGCACGTTGCAGGTCGAGTACTGGTCGCAGCTCTCGTCGATGTCCGAGCAGGCCGTCACCATCACCGGCCCGTCGAGCGCCTGGATCACATCCGCCACCGAGATCAGGGGCGCCGGCCGGGCCAGGTGGTAGCCGCCGCGCTTGCCGTGGTGGGAGGCGAGCAGGCCGCGCTTGGCCAGGCGCTGCAGCACCTTGGCCATCAGCTCCACCGGGATCTTGTAGCGCGCGGCGATCTCGCGCGCACTCGACGAGGCACCATGCGGACTGGACGCCAGAGTCCTTCAGCGCGATCAGGGCGTAGTCGGTCTTCTTCGACAGTCGGAGCATCAAGCCCTCCGCCGCGCGTGTGTGTCGTTCATTCTACCGTGCGCGCCGGAACGCTTCAAACGGGGCGATCGCCATGGAACCGCCTTGCGCGGCCCGACTCCCTTGACCCATCATGAAGAACATGGCGCCGGACACTTTCGACCGGCATCTCGTTGCGTGCCTACAGCGCGCCCTGGAGCCGCGCCGCGAGATTCTCGAGGCATATCTGTTCGGCTCCCGAGCGCGCGGCGACGACCACGGCAATAGTGACATCGACGTGGCCGTCTACGTCAACATGGAGCGCGCACAAGCTGGACAGTGGGGCTATGAGGCCGAGCTGATCACCGATCTGATGGTAGCGCTCGGCACGAACCACATCGACGTCGTCCTGCTGAACCGCGCACCCCCGCTGTTGTACCACCGCGTGCTGCGCGACGGCGTCCGGCTGCTCTCGCGCGACCTGCGGGCAACGACGACCCGCGCCGGTCAAGCCCTGTCGCGCTACTTCGACTTCCTGCCGCAACTCGACAAGATGGACGCCGCGCGCCGGTTTGCGGCGAGCAACGACAGACGGTGACCCCCGGCCGCGCCGACCGCCGCGTCGTGGACCGCCACCTGGCAGCGCTGCGCCAGGCGCTCGCCGGATTGCGGCGGCATGCGAGCGTATCGCCGCAGTCCCTTCGTACCGACTCCGACCGCCGCTGGGTCGTCGAGCGCGGTCTCCAGCTCTGTGCGCAGAACGCCCTCGACATCGCGAGCCACCTCGGCTCGGCCGCTGGCCTCGACCCGGCGACCTACAGCTCGTCGATCGACTGCCTGGTCGAGGCCCACGTGCTGCCGCCTGAATTCGCCGCGCGATTTCGCGGCATCGCGGGTTTCGGAAACGTACTCGTGCACGGTTACCTCGATGTTGACCTCGACCGCGTTGCCGCCATGGTCACCGACCATCTCGACGATTTCGAGCAATTTGCTCGGCACGTCGAACGGTGGTTTTCGGAGACCGTCCTGCCCGAGCCGGCGGTGTTCCCTCCGCCTGTTGCCGTAGCCGGCTCCGTTTCCGCCATCGGCGTCGACGGATGCCCAGCGGGCTGGCTCTTCGTGGCATTGGAGCCGTCCGGGGAATCACGCTGGGGAATCGTTCGCAATCTAGACGGGTTGGTGCGGGATGCCGACGAATCGTCTCGTATCTTCGTCGACATTCCAATCGGACTCCCCGACGGACCGGGCGGTCGCGAGTGTGACCGCGCTGCCCGTCGAGAACTTCGCGCTCCCCGTGCAAGCAGCGTGTTCCCGGCGCCGGCGCGAGCCGTGTTCGGCGCGGCTGATTATGAAGATGCCAAGCGCCGCAGCCGCGAGACCATCGGCGCGGCACTCAGCAGACAGGCGTTCGCGATCCTCCCGAAATGCCGGGAAGTTGATCAACTGCTACGCACGAACGCGAAGGCACGCCGGCTCATCCGCGAGATACACCCGGAAGTCTGCTTCTGGGCTTTCGCTGGACGCCCGATGAGACACAACAAGAAAAGCAAGGAGGGATTCGACGAGCGCATGGCGGCGCTGAAGCAGCTGAGGCCAGCGGTCGAACAGGAAATCGAAAAGGTCCTCACTGCCGTCAAGCCTCGGGATGCGGCTCGCGACGATGCGGTGGATGCAATGGCCGCCGCGTTGACGGCGTCGGCGGATGGTGTGCGGCTAAGGACCCTGCCGCCGGATCCGCCAATAGATTCCGAGGGGCTCCCGATGGAGATGGTCTACGTCGAATCCAGCGCGACGTGAATACGGCTGCATGCTGGCGCATTCTGGAGCTGTTTCACGACTGCGTCCCGGTGATTCCGTCCCCCTTTAGCTGCTCCGGTACGATCCCGCATGAAACTGCACTTCGTCGTAGACGGCCAGACCCGCGCGCTTGCGTGCGCGCACCCGAAAGGCGCGATCCCACCATCGATTCGACGGGACGGCTTTTGAATACCTTGCCCTGATCGGTTCCGACAGGGCGTCAATACTTCGGCAGCGTCGGATCCACGGCGTCGATCCAGCGCAGGATGCCGCCGCGCAGGTTCTTTGCCTGGGCGAAGCCGGCCTCCCGGAGCAGCTTGACCGCCTTGGCGCTGCGCGCGCCCGACTTGCAGTGGACGATCATCTCGCCGCGCCCCTCGAGCTCGTGCAAGCGGCTCGGGAGGTCGCCCAGCGGGATCAGCGTGGAGCCCGGAATGTTGCAGATCTGGTACTCCTGCGGCTCGCGGACGTCGAGGATGAACGGCTCGTCCCGCTGATCGAGCCGCGCCTTGAGCTGCTCCACCGTCGCGTCGTCGCTCGGCGGCGGGTCGGCGGCGGCGGACGCCGGCGGCGCGATGCCGCAGAACTGGTCGTAGTCGATCAGCGCGGTGACGGTCGGGTGCTCGCCGCACACCGGGCAGTCCGGATCCTTCCGCAGCTTCAGCTCGCGGAAACGCATCCGTAGCGCGTCGTAGATCAGGAAGCGGCCGATCAGCGGCTCGCCGGCGCCCATGATCAGCTTGACCGCCTCGGTCGCCTGGATGGTGCCGACCACGCCCGGCAGGATGCCCAGCACACCGCCCTCGGCGCAGCTCGGGACGAGTCCCGGCGGCGGCGGCTCCGGATACAGGCAACGGTAGCAGGGGCCGCCCGTCGCGCCGAATACCGATGCCTGGCCTTCGAAGCGGAAGATGCTGCCGTAGCAGTTCGGCTTGCCGAGCAGCACGCAGGCGTCATTGACCAGATAGCGCGTGGGGAAATTGTCGGTGCCGTCGACGATGATGTCGTACTCGCGGAACAGGTCGAGCGCGTTGCTCGACGAGAGCGCCACGTTGTGGGTGTCGACGCGCACCTCGGGGTTGATGGCCGCCAGCGAGTCGCGCGCGGAATCCAGCTTGGGCGGCCCACGTCGGGTGTGCCGTGAATGATCTGCCGCTGCAGGTTGCTGTAGTCGACCACGTCGAAGTCGACGATCCCGATCCGGCCGACGCCGGCCGCGGCCAGGTACATCGCGACCGGCGAGCCGAGACCGCCGGCGCCGATGCAGAGCACGCTGGCCGCCTTCAGCTTGAGCTGCCCGTCCATGCCGACCTCCGGCATGATCAGGTGCCGGCTGTAGCGGGCCACCTCTTCGTTGGTCAGCGCCGGGGTCGTCACGATATGCCTCCCCCCGCCACCGTCGGGATGATGCTGACGGTGTCTCCCTCCTTGACCGGCGTCGCTTCCTTCTCGAGGAAGCGGATGTCGTCGTCGTTGAGGAAAATGGCCACGAACGCCCGCAGCCGGCCATCCTCGTTGTACAGATGCTTGCGCAACTCGGTGTATTCCGCCGTCATGTTCGCCAGCAGCTCGCCGACTGTCCGGCCCTCCACCTCGATGACGTCCTGCTTACCCGCATAGACGCGCAACGGGCGTCGGAATCAGAATCCTGGTTGGCATGGCACCTCGCCTGTCTCGTTCCTCAAGCCATCGTCCGGCGTCACCGCCACCGGCTCCTCGTCGAATGCCGACCGATCCTCGCGCAACCGCCACGACGTCAGCGCGCCCGGCATGCCCCCCTCAACGGAGACGATCACGTACGCGAACACCGGCCACGCGTGGTCCAGGTCGTATTGCGACGGACGCGCGGGATGGTCCGGGTGCGAGTGATAGAAGCCGAGCAACTCCGCCCCCCGTTCGCTCGCCCGCCGCTCGGCAGTGCGGTAGTCGCGCGGCCCGATCCGGAAGCGGCGCCGGGTCGCTTCCGCGGCGGCGTTCGGCAACGCCAGCGCCTCGGTCACCAGCCGGCCGCGGCCGACGAGGGCGCCGCAGCACTCATGCGGGTACGTCTCCCGGCCATGCCGCCGAATGTCCGTATCGGCCGCCGCGCGGAGCGTGAGCATCGGTCGTCCCAACCCGCCTGGTCGAACTACTCCGCGCCAGGTTCCGCATCGACGGGATACCCCTTCTCCCGCCACGCCAGTGTGCCGCCCGTCATGCTCCGCACGTTGCGGTAGCCGAGCGACTTGAGAAACAGCAGCCCCGACAGCGACGCGTTGCCGCGCTGACAGACGCTGAGAATGGGGGCGCCGGGATCGGCCGGCAGCGCGCCATGCGCCCGGCCGTCGCGCAGCTCCGCGAGCGGCATGTTGACCGCGCCCGGCAGGTGCGCCTCGCGGTACTGCTCCCGCGGGCGGACGTCCACGATGAACGGTTTGCCGTTCTGCAGCAGCGCGTGGGCGGCGTCGACGTCTATTGTCAGGTCGCCATTGCCCCGTACGTTCTCCCGCATCACCTCGAGCAGCGGGTCGCGGGCGGGCTTTGCCGCCTGCGGCGCCTGCGCCTTGAGCCCCGGCAGATGCTTCACCACCGACGACGCGTACTTGAAGGCGCTGTCCGGGAAGATCACCACCGCCAGATTGCCCGGCTCGTCCGGCACCAGCTCGAACGCGCCCTGCAGGGCCATCGCCGAGCTGGGTCCCGCGACGATGCTTTCCTCGCGGTTCAGCCGCAGGCAGAGCTCGAACGCCGCCTGGTTCTGCACTTCGATCAGCCCGTCGTATTCATCCGGAAAGAACAGCTTCGTCTGTTGCAGTTGGCGGAGGCTGCGCACGCCGGGGATGTCATGTCCCTCGCTGGGGTGCACGCCGAGCACCTGAACGGCTGGACGCTGCGCCTTGAGAAACCGTCCCGTGCCGGTAATGGTGCCGCACGTGCCGAGACCGGCCACGAAGTGCGTCACCCCGCCCTCCGTCTGGCGCCAGATCTCGGGACCGGTGGTCTTGTAGTGCGCCTCCGGATTCGCCTCGTTGGTGTACTGGTTCAGCATGTGGAAATCGGGCCGGTCGCCGATCTCCATCGCCTTGGCGATGGCCCCCTCCGGCGCGCCGGGAGCCGGACACAGCGTGTCCTCGAGCTCCATCACATCCGCGCCGAAGAAGCGCAGCATGGTGCGCTTCTCGAGCGGGATCTCGCTCGACAGGGGGAGTCGTGAGTGAATAGCCTTTCGCGTTCGCGAGCATCGCGAGCGCCATGCCGGTGTTCCCGGAAGTCGGCTCCACGAGCTTCTGGTCCGCCTGCACGGTCCGGCGCGCTTCGCCGTCGTCGAGCAGGTTGGCCGCCACGCGGTCCTTGACCGCCCCGAACGGGTTGTACCATTCGAGCTTGGCGTATACCTGCGTGTGGCGGTACGGCGTCACCCGGTTCAGGCGCACGAGCGGCGTGGGGTTGTCCACCCCCGACAGCATGCCGAGAATCGACTCGTACACACGCAACGCGTGATCAGGCATCAGACTACGATCCTACCTCATGAAGAAGAGCGACAGACGCACGTCCGACACCCCCGGCGCGCTCGACGGCCTGACCGTGATCGACCTCACGCGCGTGCTCTCCGGACCCTACTGCACGATGATGCTCGCCGACATGGGCGCCCGCGTCATCAAGGTCGAGCAGCCGGGCCGCGGGGACGACACGCGGGCCTGGGGGCCGCCGTTCCAGAACGGCGAGAGCGCCTATTTCCTCAGCATCAACCGCAACAAGGAAAGCGTGACGCTGAACCTCAAGCATCCGGAGGGCCGGCGCGTGCTCGATGCGCTCATCGAGCGCGCCGACGTGCTGGTCGAGAACTTCCGGCCCGGCACGCTCGAGCGGATGGGGCTGGGCTACGCGGACCTTGCGCAGCAACGCCCCGATCTCGTCTACTGCTCCATCTCCGGATTCGGCCAGACCGGGCCGCGGCGGCGCGAGCCCGGCTACGACGCGGTGATGCAGGGCGAGGGCGGCCTGATGAGCATCACGGGCGCGCCCGACGGTCCGGGCTACCGGCTGGGCATCGCCATCGTGGACATCGTTTCGGGGATGTTCTCGGCCTACGGCATCGCCGTCGCCCTCCTCGCGCGGGAGCGCACCGGCCGCGGGCAGTACATCGACGTCGGGATGCTCGACTCGGTTGCGGCGCTGCTCACCTACCAGGCGGGAATCCACTTCACCACCGGCGAGCGCCCGGCCGGCTCGGCAACCGGCATCCGTCGATTACACCGTACGAAACGCTCGATGCGGCGGACGGCGAGCTGGTGGTGGCGGTCGGCAACGATCAACTGTGGCGCACGTTCTGCGGCGTGATCGGCGCGGAGGCGCTGGCCGACGACGCGCGCTTCCGGACGAACAAGGACCGTGTCGCGGCCCGCGAGACGCTGCGGCCGCTCCTGGTGGAACGCATGCGGACGCGTCCGGCGGCGGAGTGGATCGAACGGCTCAAGGCGGCGGGGATCCCCTGCGGCGGGGTGCGCAATCTGGCGCAGGTGTTCGCCGACCCGCAGCTCATCGAGCGGGCGATGGTGGTAGCGCTCGACCATCCCGGTGGCCGGCGCCATCCGGCAGCTCGGCGTGCCGATCAAGATGAGCGGCACGCCGGGTGCGGTCCGCACGCCGCCGCCCGCGCTCGGCCAGCACACCGAGGCCATCCTGGGGCGAGCTCGCGATGAGCGGGTCGGAGATAGCGCGCCTGCGCGCGGACGGCGCCGTTTGAGCGGCGGTCACGGCCGCCGCGTCGATGTAGCGGGGCTCACCGTCACCGTGACGTCGACCGGCGTGGTCAGGACCATGTCGTCGGCGACGGCCCGCAGCACGTAGGTGCCGGGCTCGCTGAAGCCGGCCGTGGTGACCGCCCGTCCGTCGACGATCCCCGGCACGCGCGGATCGAACGCCACGGTCCCGGGACCCCTCCAGTGGAGCCACGTGACAGCGAGTCCGGTGGGCGCCGCAGCGCGGAAATCGACCGCCGACGCGTCGATGTCCCCAGAGCCGATCGAGCTCTTGACCGTCGCGAGATCGGGATTCGGCGGCGGGATCCCGTCGTCGGCGACGAGGACCGCCAACTGCACGGATCCCGGCAGCGTCACGGACCTCGCGCCGGCGCCGTCCACTGTGAGGGACGGCGGAAGGTTTCCCTCCAGCACGCCGGGCTGCACTCGGGACGTCAGGCCCCGGTTCCGGCCGATCAGGCTCTGGTCGAGCTCCCACACCGGCCAGAGCGACGCGTACGCCTTGTCGGTGCGCCCGTTGTGCGTCACGGTCCAGACCAGATCCTTGTCGCCCCAGTCGGCCGGCACGCGCACCTTGAAGACCAGCTGCTGTCGGCGGTTGTAGAAGTGCGTCGGCTGGCCCTGGTCGGGCGGGCCCGGGGCGAGGAAATTGTCCGCGCCCACTGGCGCGACGGGGCGCTCGCGGTAATTGCGGTTCAGGTACCCGAACCACATGTCGAACGACCCGTCGGCGTTCGCCGTCCACCCCTCGAACACCGGCTGGACGTTCTGGCCGCCGTTCCAGCGCGTCTGGCCGCGCGCCGGGCCCGCCGAGGCAGACAGCAGCGACAGCGCCGATGCAGCGATGACGACACGCGTCCACGGCGTCATCCGAATCACCTACTGGTCGTTGTCGCCGGTGGCCGCCTGCCGTTCCTCGACCTCCGACTCGAACTCGGCGTCGCTCATCTCGTACCAGCTGACCCACGAGAAGCTCATGTCGTCGTTCGACCGCTGACCGAATCCGGTCCAGTTCCTCGAGTCGTCGTTCCAGCGGTTCGCCGCCGAGTTGTCGTGCCAGCTGATGACGTGCAGCGTCGTCCCGTTCGGTAGCAGCGGCGCGACGTCGTCCCGGTAGTTGTAGACGATGTGCCACCCGAAGTCCCAGTCGGCGCAGTTCAACATCTCCACGCTGTTGTCGGGCAGTATGGCCTCGATGCACTGCCGCTTCCCGAGGTTGTGCAGGTGCGGCTGGAAACCGGTGATCTTGACGTTCTGTTCGAAATGATGGTAGCCGTCGTGGCGGACGTTGCTCTCGCCCGCCGGGATGTCCAGGTCCACGTTCCAGCCGATGCTTCTCGAGAACAGTTTCCGCCGCGGCTCGGTGCCCCGGGGATAGAAGGTGAGGCCGACCGACGTCCGGTCGGTGCGCCGCTCGCCGATCGCGTGATAGTGCATGTTGAACAGGATCGTCGACCCGGCCTTCATCTCGCGGCCGGTCCCGTCCGGGAAAATGTCGCCGTTCTTGCCGATCGCGTATTCGTTGAGGAAGCTCCGCTCGCCGTCGGGATCGACGAGATTCGTTACGGCATGGTGCGTGACGGCGAAGCCGTCGGCCGAGGGCTTCGTCTCGACCGCCTTGATCCACCGATCCTCGGTCAGTCCGGACGGCGACTCGAGCCGGCCGAACCAGTCCGGCGCCTCCGGCGCGACGACATACGGCTCCGGTATCGGCACGATCAGGTCCGGCTCGCCGATCTGCCAGTCGAAGCTCATCGAAAAAGTCCACGGGCGGCGGCATGTCGGCCGGGTTTCCGCGGGGCGCGCCGCTGTCGACCCAGCGGACGATGGTCGTAATCTCCTCGTCGCTCAGCGACTTGTCCTCCTTGAAGCCCTGCACGCCGATGTTCTTGTCGATGAACCACGGCGGCATCTTGCGGGTCGTGACTTTCTCCTTGATCGACCTGGCCCAGGGGCGCGCCTGCTCGTAGGTCAGCAACGCCATCGGAGCAATCGAGCCGTCGCGATGGCAGTTCTGGCAGGACCGCTGCAGGATAGGCGCCACGTCCCTGGCGAACGTGACCTGGCCGCCGGCGGCGTCCTGCGCCGCCGCCGCTCCGGGGAGCGCGAGCGCAACTCCCGCGACCGCGAGCACGAACAACGGAGCTCCTGTGGTCTTCATCATCTCGACCTCCTCGACACCCGATTCCGGGGTGGCGGTTCCGTCACGGCGCGGCGCTGGCCGCTGCAGCCTCTGCCGCGCGGGCACCCCGCAGGATCAGCGGCATGCTGTGATTTCCTTCGTGGCAGGCGAATTCGTACAGCGGCCCGGTCGCGCGCGTGATCGGGAAACGCACGGTCCAGGGAACAGCAAACGATGCCGGATCGTGAACGGTGAACTCGTACTGCAGCGTATCGGGATCCGAGAACGAGAGCCGCTCCACGAGCCGCAGCTCCGGACCGGCGCCGTGGAGCGTCCACTTGCCGTTGAAGTTCGTGGTTTCCACGACGAGTGTGTCGCCCTCCCAGCGGCCGCGTGCGTCGCCCCGCCACTGGCGGATCGGCTCGGCAAGACGGGGCCGGCCGGTCAGCGGGATGACGCGCAGCTCGAAGTTCTGCTCGTTCAGGAAGACGACATGGTCGGCGGAGTGAAAGACCTGGGCGAGGCGCGGGGCGGGCCTGGCCTCCATGGGAATCGAGCGCCCCATGATGCAGCGCTCGTAGCGCTCGCGGTCTTCCGGCCCGTCCGCCGCGCGCTGCCGCAGCGGAGGCGCGAGCGTCTCCAGACGGGCCGCGCCGGCCGCCGTCCGCCGGGGAATCCTGCCGTCCGGCGGATCGACGATCAGCGCCGTGCGGCCGCTCGTCAACTCGCCCGGCACCCACCAGTCCGCGTTCAGCTGGAGGTCGCGCTCGGCGCCGATACTGGCGTAGCGGTCAACGAGATACGCTTGCGCCTCTTCCGGGGTCAGCACGGTCTTGCCGGCCAGCTCCGCGGGGCGCTGCAGGGGCGTCGTGGTGCCGTACTCCCAGTAGCCGCTGAAATCCGGCGTACCCCAAGCTGTGCGGGGTACATCCGCGGCATCGTTGCCCGACTGGCCCGCCGCCGCGCGCGGCAGCATTACGGACAGCAGCGATGCAACGGCGAGCACCCCCGCCAGCAGCGCACACGCGGCGAATCGACGTCTCAACAGCACCCTCCCGGTAGGCGCACGGTTCGACCAGACCGCATTGTATCCTTCGCGGTGAAAACCCGTACGCACCACGACGCCGTGCGGGTAGACTGATGGCAACCATCCTCGCGAGGTGCGCATGAAATCCGGCAGCCGATTTCTCGTCCCGCTGACGCTGCTGTCGCTCCTGGTCGCGCTGGCCCTGGGCCAACGCGCCGTCGAGCGGGCGGCGATCGCCCAGAACCGCGGCGCCGGGGAGGCGCCCCGCTTCGAGGTCGACCCGCGCTGGCCGACCATTCCCGACAGCGTGAGCATGGGCGAGGTCACCTCGGTGGCGGTCGACCGCAACGACCACATCTGGATTCTGCACCGTCCGGACAGCGGCCCGGCGGTGCTGGAATTCGACGCATCGGGACGCTACCTGCGGGGCTGGGGCGGGCCCGCCGACGGGTACGAGTGGCCGGCTATCGCCCACGGCATCTTCGTCGACTACAAGAACAACGTCTGGGTCGGCGGCCGGTCGGGCGAGCCGCCCGCCGACGACATGTTGCTCAAATTCACCGCCGCCGGCGAGCTGCTCCTGCAGATCGGACGTCGCGGCGGCAGCAACGGCAATGCCGACACGGGCAACCTGCACCAGCCGGCAGACCAGTTCGTGTACGAACGGACGAACGAGTTGCTGGTGGCCGACGGCTACGGCAACCGGCGCGTGATCGTGCTCGACGCCGACACGGGCGCGTTCAAGCGGATGTGGGGCGGGTTCGGCAACCGGCCGGTGGACGGAGCGGCGGGCCAGGCGGAGTCCGAGCCGCTGGACGCGACCGGGCCGGGCCCGGATCAGTTACCAATCCGCCGCTGGAGGTCACGGCCGTCCATTGCGTCACGGTCGCGAACGACGGCCTGGTGTACGTCTGCGATCGCGACAACCGGCGGATCCAGGTGTTCACGGTCGACGGCACGTACCGCGCGCAGCTGTTCATCAACCGCGGCGCCGAGTCGCGGCGTCGGCGTCGCGCGTGGCGTTCTCGCCGGATCCCGAGCAGCGGTTCATGTACGTGGCCGACTTCAATTCGCGTGTCGTCGTCGTCGAGCGGGAGACGCTCGAGATCCTCGACGCATTCGGCAGCGAGGGCTCCGGACCCGGTCAGTTCCAAGGCATCCACCACCTCGCCGCTGATTCCGACGGCAACCTCTACGCGGCGGAATCGAACCCCGGCAGCCGCGTGCAGAAGTTCGTCCTGCGGGGGGTGGAGCGGTTGTGATGCGACGGACGATAGTGATGGGCGTGCTGCTGGCCGCCGGGGCGGCGGCCCTTGACGGCGGCGGGCGCCTGCAGCAAGAGCAGCGCGACGGTGGCGATGCAGTCGATGGGCGTCGCCGAGAACCTGTACCTCGTCAGCGGCGGCGGCGGCCATACCGCGGCGCTCATCACCGACAACCACGGCGTCGTGTTCGTGGACACGAAGAATCCGGGCTGGGGGCCGTCGAATCCTCACGGCGGTGCAGGCGATCACCGACCAGCCGGTGACAACCATCATCAACACGCACGCGCACGGGACCACGTCGGCAGCAACCCGCACTTCGCGGAAGCAGTCGCGATCGTCGCGCACGAGAACGCGAGAGAAACCATGGCGGGCTCCGAGCTGTTCGCTGGCGGCAACGACAGGTTCCTGCCGAACGAGACGTTCCAGGAAACGCTGTCACTCTTCGAGGGACTCGACCAGATCGACCTGTACCACGTCGGTCCGGCGCATACGAACGGCGACACGATTGTCGTGTTCCGGGCGCTCGAGACCGCGCACGTCGGTGACCTGTTCGCCCGCAAGGCGCCGCCGTTCATCGACCGGTCGAACGGCGGGAGCGGCGTCTCCTACCCCGCCACGCTGGCGCGGGCGGTGGACACCATCGACGGCGTGAGCCGCGTTATCCCGGGCCACGCGCCGCCGCCGCCGCGGAGTCCCATACGCGATTGGATGACGTGGGACGACGTTCGGCAGTACGCGGCATTCACGCAGGACCTGCTGGACGCCGTGCGGGCGTCGCTTGAAGCCGGGCAGACCGCGGAGGAGGCGGCGGCCGGCCTGGACCTGCAGGCGAAATACCCCGACTACGACATGGAGCAGCCCGAGCGCGCCGTGCAGGCCATCTACGACGAGCTGCAGCCATGAGACCGACGATGCGACGCATGCCAACCACTACGAACCGCGCGCGGCGCGCGGTCCCCTGTCTGGTTGCCTGCCTGCTGCTCGCCGCGCCAGGCGCGCGGGCAGAGGACTGGCCGGAGTTCCGCGGCAAGGGGCGGCTCGGCGTCTGGTACGAAACAGGCATCCTGGAGCGGTTCCCTGCGGAAGGACTGGACATCGCCTGGCGCACCCCGCTCAACCGAGGTTACGCCGGACCGGCGGTGGCGGACGGGCGCGTGTTCGTGAGCGACTTCGAGCGGACGAGCGGCATGACCGGCATCGAGCGCGCCGTCTGCCTCGACGAACGGACCGGCGAGATTCTCTGGACCTACGAATGGGAAGCCAACTACGCCGGCATCTCGTGGGACGAGGGGCCGCGCGCCACGCCGACCGTGGACGGCGACCGCGTGTACGTGCAGGGCGCGGCCGGGACGCTCGTGGCCCTCAACGCCGAGACCGGTGAGTTGCTCTGGACCCGCAACTTTCGCGAGGAGTTCGGCGCGGACATGCCGATCTACGGCTTCGCCAGCTCCCCGCTCGTGGACGGCGAGCGGCTGATTACACTGGCCGGCGGCGTGCCGGACGCCAAGGTCATGGCGTTCGACAAGATGACGGGCGAGAGTATGGCGGGCGCTCTCCTCCGAGGAGTCGGGGCCCGGCGTGGGCCAGCCGGTCATCATCGAGGCGAGCGGCGTCCGGCAGCTGATCGTCTGGCACCCCGTCGCCTTGTCCTCTCTGGATCCGGACACCGGCGAGGTCTTCTGGGAGCAGCCGTTCACGGTCGACTACGATATGACCGTCGCCGCGCCGGTCAAGTACGGCTCGGAGCTGTTTTGTCACGACCTTCTACAACGGCCCGCTGATGATGACCCTGGACGCCGACCGGCCGGACGCCGCGGTGCACTGGAAAGGCGAGAGCAACAGCGAGATCCTGACCGAAGGACTGCATTCCGTGCTGGCTACGCCCGTCATCATGGACGGCTACATCTACGGCGTCGGCAGCTACGGACAGCTGCGCTGCCTCGAGGCCGCGACCGGCGAGCGCATCTGGGAGACGCAGGCCGTGACGGTGGAGCGCGCCAGGTGGGCGAGCGCCTTCATCGTGCGCCACGAGGATCGCTTCTTCATCAACAACGACCGCGGCGACCTGATCATCGCGCGCATGACGCCGGAAGGCTACGAGGAGATCAGCCGGACGCACCTGATTGCGCCGACCTCCGCGCCGGGCAACCGGCGCGCGCTGAAGACCGTCAACTGGTCGCATCCGGCGTACGCCAACCAGCACATCTACGCCCGCAACGACGAAGAGATCATCGCCGCGTCGCTGGCGGCTCCCTAGCCATGTGGCGCACCCTACCAGGAGAGGTGTGAGATGAAAAGACGCGCGATCGAGCTTGCCGGCGTCGTCGCCATTCTCGCGGCGGTGACCATGCTGCTGCAGCTAGCGCCCGTCCCCGCCGGAGGCCAGGAGCCGGACGGGGCGCCGCTGACCGCCTGGGGTGAACCGGACCTGCAGGGGATCTGGACCAACAACTACGAGACGCCACTGGAACGGCCGGCGCGCTACGCGGACCGGGAGTTCTTCACGGACGAGGAACGGGCCGCCCTGGACAGCGAGCGAGCCCGGCTGCTCGGCACCCGCCGCTCGGAGCCCGGCAGCGAGCAGGATGTCGGCGGCGCCTACGATGCGTCGATCTTTCTGACACACAAGCACCTGGGCCGGCGGACGTCGCTGATTGTCGATCCGCCCGACGGGCAACTGCCGCCCACCACGCCCGAGGTGCAGCAGCGGCGCGACGAAACGAGCGAGTTCCAGCTCGCCCTCCTGCAGTCCACGGACGCCTGCAAGACCAGCCGGCCCGGCTGCCCGCCGTCCGGCCCGCCGTCGCCGCGGCGCGAGGAAACTCCGCCGCACTACATGGCACGCTCGGTGAATCGCGCGTACGGACCGGAGGATCGCAGCCTGTCGGAGCGCTGCCTGGGAGCCCGCCTGCCGGACTTCGGAAGTGTCACCGGATTCTTCCTGCAGGTGGTGCAGTCGCCCGGCACCGTGTCGCTCTTCTACGACACCGGCCAGGGACAGGGATGGCAGCGGGTCGTCCCGGTGACCGACCGGCCGCACCTCCCGCCGTCCGTGCGCCAGTGGCGCGGAGACTCACGCGCGCGCTGGGACGGCAACACGCTGGTTGTCGACGTGGCCAACTTCAGCCCCAAGACCGACTTCTACGGCTCCCGCGAAAACCTGCAGCTGGTCGAGCGCTGGACGCGCCTGGACGCCGAGACGCTCGAGTACATCGTCACGATCGATGATCCGACGACCTGGACGCGCCCGTGGACGGTCACCTTCGAGCTGAGCCTGCAGAGCAACGAAGCGAACCGGATCTACAAGGAACCGCGCTGCCACGAGGGGAACTACGGCCTGCCGGGCCTGCTCGCGGGGGCGCGTGCCGGTGAACTGGCATTCGCGGAAGGCCGGGGGCCGGATCCGGCGACCCTGTGCATTGCCGGCGGCGCTGCTGCCTGCGGAGGATTCGGCGGCGGGTTCGCCGAGGCAGGTGAAGAAGCCGACCCGTTGCAGCGGTAGGTGCGCTATCGCGAGACGAACGGGCCCAGGCGCGCGAGGGTGAATTCGAGCAGGTCCTCCGCCGTCAGGCCTTGGATGGCCGCGGCCTCGCACAGAACCGCCTCGTCGACCAGCACGCGGCGCCCCCAGCGGCGGCTGACGCGCCCGACGAGTCCCGGCGGATCGCGAAGCGTGTCGATCGCAACCTCGATGTAGTCGTCGGCCGACGACTCCGCGGCGAGCCGGACCGTTCCGGCGGGCGTGAGCACCCGGAACCGGTACCCCTCGGCTTTGAGAGCCGCCGCGACCACGGTGAAGAGCGGGGCAACCACGCCCGCCAGGATCTCGGCGCCGTCCCGCTCGGCGTCCGCAACCTGCGCCCGCCGCTCGGCCGCCGCGCTGCGCGACTCGGCAATGGTGTGACGGACGCGCTTCCGGATGTCACCTACTTCCACGATAGTCATTCCCCTCACGCGCGCGACGGCGTACCGGCCTCGTAGATCCGCACCAGCTCGATCAGCTTGTACCCCTTGGTCTGATACGGCGGCACGATCCGCTCGGTCCGCAGGTATTGGATCATCCCTTCGTCCGCGTAGTCCGGCGGCCCGAACTCGTCCGAGCTCGTCAGGCCGGACTCGATCGCGCCGAGTGTCGTCAGCTTCTCCTCCACGGTGCGGCTGATCGGGAGCACCTTCCACAGGCGGCGGCGCTCCACGCGCACCCGCGTTTGAAACCGCAGGTAGATCTCGTTGCTGACGAAGTTGTACTCGACTTCGGAGCGGGCGGACGGCGCATCCTCGACGCGCACGGCCACAACCGCAGGCAGGCTGGCGCACCAGTCCATAAGCTGCTGGGTGAAGTCGCCCTCCCCCGACCAGTTCGAAGTGTCCGGTTCCGCGGCCATCGGGCCGTATCGTACCTTTCCCGGCGGCCGATCGCCACGGGGCGGGCAAGCAGCTCAGGCCGCGACCAGGCGCCACACCTGCGTGACCAGAAAGCAGACAGTGATGCCAATCACCACCGGCAACAGGGTGGACAGCGTCGTCCAGCCGGCGCTGCGGGTCTCCCTGTAGATCGTGTAGATGGTGGTGGAGCACGGATTGTGCAGCAGGCTGAACAGCATCAGGTTGACCGCCGTCAGCAGCGTCCACCCGCCGGTGCGCAGCAGGCCACCGGTCGTCTCGATGCTGTCGAGCTCGAACATCACGCCCGCACCGGAGCCGGCGCCGGCAACGTCGGCGGTCAGCACGGTGAGCATCAGCACGGTCGGCACGACGATCTCATTGGCCGGAATCGCGACGACGTAGGCGAGCAGGATGACGCCGTTGAGCCCGATCAGCAGCCCGAACGGGTCCAGCCACGAGACGCCGTGCTGCGCGAGGCTGGCGCCGCCAACATCGATATTGGACACCAGCCAGATCACCGCGCCCGCGGGCGCTGCAAAAACCACGGCGCGCCAGAGAACGATGAGCGTGCGATCGATTATCGACGTGTACAGCGTCTGCAGCACGCGCGGCGGACGGTAGGGCGGCAGCTCCAGGCTGAAGCTGGTCGCCTCGCCGCGAAGCACGGTCCGGGACAGCAGCCACGACGTGGCGAACATGGTGACGATGCCCAGCAGTGCAATGCCAACTACCGCGGCCGCGGATACGACCCCTGCGAGATGCGCCGGCGCCAGCGCCCCGATGAAGATCGTGGCGATGAGGATCTGGGTGGGCCAGCGGCCGTTGCACAGCGAGAAGTTGTTGGTGATGATGGCGAGCAGACGCTCGCGCGGGCTGTCGATGATCCGCGTCGAGACGACGCCGGCGGCGTTGCACCCGAACCCCATGCACATGGTGAGCGCCTGCTTGCCGTGGGCGCCGGCCGCCCGGAACAGCGCGTCGAGGTTGAAGGCGACCCGCGGCAGATAGCCGAAATCCTCCAGCAACGTGAACAGCGGAAAGAATATGGCCATCGGCGGCAGCATGACCGCCACCACCCAGGCGGTGGCCAGATACACGCCGTCGAACAGGAAACCGCTCAACCACCACGGGAAGCCGGCAGCCGCGCCGAGACCGTTCAGCCAGGGATGCACCCTGTCGATCAATAAGCCCGCCAGCATGCTGGACGGGACGTTTGCGCCTTCGATCGTGAGCCAGAAGACCACGGCCAGCACCGCCAGCATCAGGGGGAATCCCAGCCAGCGGTTCGTCAACAGGCGGTCCGTGGTCCGATCGATGTCGAAGCGGGCCCGCTTGAGCCCCTGCATTCCAACCGCCGCGGCAATCTCGTGGGCCGCGACGAAGATCCGCTCCGTGAGCGTGTCGTGAAAGTCGGCCGGCAGCTCCCAGCGCAGCCGTCGGGCGCTCTCCAGCACCTGGTCGCGGGCGCGCTGCGGGGCCAGCGGCGTATCGTCGTCGTCCGCCGGCGCGTCGCCGAGTTGTCCGAGCTCCCCGGATCGCACCGCCGCGACCACGGCATCGTCGGCATTCAGGAGACGCAGCGCCACCCAGCGGGCATTCGGCACGCGCGGAAACGCGTCCGCCACGGTCCGGGCCAGTGTGGCGACCGTCTCCTCGACGCTGCCGGTGAGACGCTCCACGCGGTAAGGGCGAGTGGACTGCGCCCGCGTTGCCACGCGGTGGGCAGCCGCGAGCAGGTCATCGATACCCACTTTTTCGCGGGCCACGCCACTGACCACCGGGACGCCCAGCTGTTGCTCCAGACGCGCCGGGTCAACGGCGACGCCGTGGCGCCGCGCCTCGTCGACCAGGTTGAGGTACACGACGACGCGGTCCGTGATGTCCAGGATTTGCAGGACGAGGTTCAGATTCCGCTCCAGACGCGTCGCGTCCACCACCACGACCGTCACGTCCGGCCTGCCGAACAGGATGAAGTCGCGGGCCACCTCCTCGTCGGCGCTGCCCGCCTGCAGTGAATACGTGCCCGGCAGATCGACGATCTTGAGCCGCTTGTCCTTGTAGCCAAAGGCGCCCTCGGCACGCACGATCGTCTTGCCCGGCCAGTTGCCGGTATGCTGCCGGAGCCCGGTCAGGGCGTTGAAGACCGTGCTCTTGCCGACGTTCGGATTGCCGGCCAGCGCGACCAGGAAGTCCCACTTGTCCGGATTCAGGCCGAGGCGCAGCAGGCTGTCGGTGCGGTGCTGCGCGCAGCCGCCGCACGCGCCGGGCGCCAGCGCGGGGCATCAAGCCACCTCCGGCGCCGCGTTCGCGGAGTCGCGTTCGACCCGTATCCACGCTGCCTGTTGGCGGCGCAGCGCAATCAGCGCGCCCTGGATGCTGTAGGCGACGGGATCGCCCGCCGCGCTCACCAGCTCGGGCACGATCTCGGCGCCCCTTACCACCCCGAGGTCGAGCAGGCGGCGGCGTTGGGGTCCCTGGCAGGCGCGGGAGATCTCGACGACACGCACGCTCTCGCCCGGACTCGCATCCTGCAGCGTCGTCCAGGGCCGCGCGTCCCGCTCCTCCGGTGGCAGCTCGCGCACGTTGACGTTGCGCGCCGCAATCGGGTCGAGCGTCCACTCGCGCCCAGCCGTACGCACGCGGATGCCGCGGTCCGACCGCGCAACGATCTCCAGGCGGCCGCCCAGATCGAGGCCGTCGCTGAGCAGCGCGTCATAGACCTCCGGGGGCTCGTCCTCCAGGTGCACGATTTCCACCGCGCGGCCGGGCGCGACAGCCTCCAAACCGATGCCGGGTGCGGGCGGAATGTCGCCGGTCGCATCCGGGATGGGATCGCCGTGCGGGTCCCAGGCCGGGCGCGCCGAGCCGCTGGTCGAGGGCATCGGCCTGCTCCGCGGACAGCGCGTGCTCCATCCGCTCCGCCTGGTCGTGCCACTTCGTAGCCGGCACGCTGGTCCGGTCTGCAAGGTAGCGTTCCCACAGCCTGTGGATCCGTACGATCCGCACGGCCGACCGCGCACCCTCAAGGGTCAGCACCGGCCCGTCCGACTCCATCCGCATCAGCCCATGCCGGCGAGGCGCGACAGCAGCGCCGCCGCCTCACCGGACGACACCGCCAGGTGGCCGGCAAGGCTGTCGACCGAGCACGCCTGGCACGCCTGCCGGCAGGCGAACACGTGCTTCAGCGCATCCTCCAGGCGAACCCGCTCGCTTAGCCGCACGAATTGCAGCCAGCGCGGCAACAGGCCGCGTGCGGGCCACAGCAACACGGCCAGCAGCAGGCACAGGCCGGCAAATACCGCCAGGGCGAGTTGCGGATCTACCATCGTGCTACAGCGAGGATGTGGAGTTTGGCTTTTGACAATTTTGTTTTTGAGTAGTCAAAATGAATGTATCTTGACGCGCGCACAGGGACAAGTCAAGCTGCCGCGAATTGGAGGCGTGGCCATGCCGCTGCCATCGAGTACGGTCGAGAACTATCTGAAGACCATCTACAAGGCCCAGTCGGCCCAGCGCGATCGCGCGCGGCTGGTGCCGATGGGGCATCTGGCCCAAGCACTCGGCGTAGTCCCCGGCACCGCCACCACCATGATCAAGGCGCTGGCCGAGTCCGGCCTGGTCGACTACGAGCCGTACGCGGGCGTGCGGCTGACCCCGTCCGGCGAGAAACTGGCGGCGCTTGTGCTGCGGCGGCACCGGCTGATGGAGCTGTTTCTCGTCAAGGTGCTCGGCATGAGCTGGGCCGAGGTGCACGACGAAGCCGAGCGTCTGGAGCACGCCGCCTCCGACAAGCTGATCGATCGGATCGATACGATGCTCGGACGCCCGGCCACCGACCCCCACGGCGACCCGATTCCCGACTCCAGCGGATCGGTGGTGACGCGCGACTACCCGACGCTGCTCACCTGCCCGCTCGGCGACAGGGTCGTGCTGACGCGCGTAACCGATCAGGATGCGACATTCCTGCGCTTCCTGGAAGGCAACAGCCTCAAGCCGGGTCAGGCGCTGCGGGTCGAAACGCGCGACGACGCCGCCGACCAGGTCGTGGTCCGCGGCAAGAGCAACCGGCAGATCACGATCGGCATGCGTGCGGCGGCCAAGCTGCAGGTCGCGCCGGCAAAGCCGGAGGGGTAGATTTCCGCCGCGCCGTCACAACGATTCCAGGAAGGCCATCAGCGCCGCCAACTCTCCGTCGGCCAGGGCCGGCAGCCACCCGCGCGCGGCGGGTCAGCCGACGTCGGCGGGCGACGGCTTGCTGCTCGCGGACGGCGCGGATTCCCCGACGTAGGTGGCGAATGAGGCGGGCGTTTCCCAGACTGTCACGCGGACTACCGGGAACCCGAGAGATTCCGTCTTCTCGAAGATCAGCCGGGCGATGTGCTCGACCGTGGGATTGTTGTCGACCACGTACACCGGCTCGCCGAGCGCGCGCAGCGGCGCCAGCAGCGGATCGTCGCCGCGCAGAATCATGCGGTGGTCGAGCTCGCTGTCGATCCACGCCTTGACCACCCGCTTGATGTCGCTGAAGTCGCAGACCATGTCGCGCGCGTCGAGCGACGCGGTCCGCACCTCGATCTCGGCGACGGCATTGTGGCCGTGGGGATGCTTGCAGACACCGTCGTATTC